>JBBDGP010000529.1:407500-677500 GCA_037952835.1 Lithobates septentrionalis | reverse complement strand
ATCTATATATATATATATATATATATATATATATATATATATATATATATATATATCTATATATACATACATACATATATATATATATATATGTAGGAAGGCCAGTATGGTGGCCTGAATTTATGGGAGGAGCCCGGGGGTATTTAAGCAGCACCGCTCACCTGTGGTGCTTGTCGGTTTCCTGTGCGCGATATACGTCACTAAGCCGACTATTCGACATACCAGCGTCCGCAAGTTCTTGCCTCGCAGTTCCCGTATTCGATACTCCGTACTCAAAACTTTCGAAGTCCGCGTTTTCGTTATAGTCGTACCACGCGTCTGGCTTGGCTGTCGCAGGTAAGGTCCCGTCGGACTTTTCGTTTTCATTTCATGTCACTAAACCGTGAGTTCTAAATTTCGTTTCACCCGCATCGCACAAACTGCAATGTATATCGCTCGTACTTTCGATATGTCACAATTCGATAGCACAGCGACGCTGACGCCGCTTCATTTCTAGCATGTCGGTATTACTAAACAGCCATAGCCAGTCGCAAATTGCAAATTATCAAACCCATTTCAAAAAACTCATTCGGACATTTCAAATCATTTCTCTTTTCTGAAAACATTTCAGGAAACTCATTTCGGACATTTCAAATCATTTCTCATTTCTGAAAACATTTCTAAACTTATTTCTGACATTTCAAATCATTTCTCATTTCAGTCACCTACCGCGCTCCGATTTGAATCCGATCGCACCAAAAAGGTGCGCCAATTCGTTCCGGTGTGCCCCAGTTATTACGGCCTCATTTCTATACATGCTCCAGAGTTATGTTATTGTCAGTCAATTGTACCTCTGTCATGGTTATCATTTCATTCCACGTATCACGATCCGACATGAATTTAGTCGCATGAAAAATGCACCGATTCGTCTCGGCGTGCCCCAGGATTGGCCTCATTTCTATACATGCTCCAGAGTTACGTTTATCAGTCAATTGTATCTCTGTCATGGTTATCATTTCATTCCATGTATCACGTTCCGACATGAATCCAGTCGCATGGAAAATGCACCGATTCGTCTCGGCGTGCCCCAGGATTGGCCTCATTTCTATACATGCTCCAGAGTTACGTTTATCAATCAATTGTATCTCTGTCATGGTTATCATTTCATTTCCATGTATCACGTTCCGACATAAATTTAGTCGCATGAAAATGCACCGATTCATCTCGGCGTGCCCCAGGATTGGCCTCATTTCTATACATGCTCCAGAGTTACGTTTATCAATCAATTGTATCCCTGTCATGGTTATCATTTCATTCCCACGTATCACGTTCCGACAGGAATTCAGTCGCATGAAAATGCACCGATTCGTCTCAGCGTGCCCAGGATTGGCCACATTTCTGATACATGCTCCAGAAATCCGGATCATAGCTGAAATCGCAGACACCAGGGATTGACCCGTATCTCTGTCATGCAATTTCTATCATTTCACTCCCACAACGCATCACCGTTTCGAAACCAGTCGCATCCGAGGCGCACCGCTTCATCACGGCATGCATCACTGGTTCTGATCACATTTCATACCTACACCAGAGCTCGGTTAGTTGCCAGTCGCTAACACGGCACAACCAATTCGAGCCTCGGTCAAAACAATCATTTCTCTCATTTCATTTAATACTGCACTCCTACTCGAATCCAGATGCATCAAACAAGCACCGATTCGTCCCAGGAGCACCAATATTTCAGTTGCCTCATTTCAATACATGCTCCAGAGTCCGGTCCACGGTCGAACAAATCGTGACACGACCAGGCCGCACCTCTGTCATGCAGTTCATTCATTTCACAATCAAGGCAAACATTTCGAACCATTTTATTGTCACAAATTGCAAGCACCATACAAATCATTGCTCCAAGTTACTTAGCAATCCCTTCACGAATTGTCACCTTTCATCTTCCTCAGGTCAGTCAAAGTTCAGTAGGTCCACCCTGCACCAGGTTGGACGATATTCCCCCAGGTAAAAAAAAAAAAAAAAAAAGGGGGGAAAGGGAGAATAAGTCGGGTAAGTATGACTCAGCGGATCAAAGAAAAACTTGAAATTCATCTCACCCCCAATAGGTTACAGTCAACCAGGAAATAAAGCTCGAGATCCTCACCAGAGCAACCATGTCCCAGGCCGGCAGTGAAGACTTCACGGCCCCTCTATCACCTACTCCGGTTTCAGAAAGCGGCAGCGTGCAATCCCTCAGGGGATGGACTATCCCCAAACTGACGGCAGAGCTCAGACGCAGAGGTGTCCCCTTCCCCGCCACAGCGAGGAAAGGCGAGCTCTTCAAACTCCTCTTCCCCCCATCAGCAGCAGGACCCAGTACCCAACAGGCATCCCTCCAGTCCATATCATCGGCCATTTCGCAGTTACACACGATGGTGTCATCTCTATCCACCTCAGTGGCAGACGTCCAAGCCAGGGTGGCACTTCTGGAGGCCGGACCGGCCACGGCTGTCCCCGACCCAACGGCAATTCAGACCTTGACACCTCTTCCTACAGGTACCTCAGGCTCAAGCGCCATTGTCTACCCCTCCCATCTGGTCCCAACCAGTATCAGGAAGGACATTTTAGACGTCAAGGACGTCAACCTGGCCTCTCTCCTGATCTCCGTGCATGATTTAGCAGAAAATAAGGCCTACTCCTGGGGTGACATATCGGTGGTCCTTAAAGCCAAAGACCCCAGGCTGAACCGCAAGCTATCAGTCCCCGAATTTACCCTGGCCTTTGGCATGCTCAGAGATGTCCTGTGCTCAGCCACCCCTAGCAGGCGGGAAGAGCTGGACTTATACCTCCATACTGTGGTAGACTTGGGCCACAAGTATGGAGGTTTCGCATTCTACGATTATCATCGTTCCTTCTCAGCCAAGGCCGCCGCCAGATTCGCACAATACCAGGTCACCACAGATTGGAGTCTCATGGACACAGAGCTCTTCTGCCGCCACTTTGCCGGCTTACGCTCACCTCTGTGTGCAATTTGCCAGTCTTCCACCCACACTGCCACCTGGTGTGCCAATACGGCGATCAGACGGCCCTTCGAGTTCCCCTCTACCTCAGGTACAGTACAGGGCCAGTCAATCCCTGAACCAACGCCTCAGGTGGACAAACTCGGACGCCCAGTCCGAACCGTGGGAGGGGCAGCCATCTGTAACAACTACAACTATGGGTCCTGCAACTTCAGCCAATGCCGTCTACTTCACATCTGCACTATATGCCAAAGAGCACACCCTAGGAATTTGTGTGAAGTCAAGCAACACAAGAGGGCCTGACTAAGCCGAATCAACATCTTATGGCTAGGACTGTATCTCACTTCACACCCCACCCCTTCCCTGGCCACCTACCTTATCCAAGGCTTCACAGTAGGCTTTCACACCGGCCTCATCGCACTGCCCCATAGTACTCACGAATGCGCCAATCTTCGTTCGGCAGCCATCGACGAACAGGCCATAGATCAGCTCTTACAGGCAGAGGTAGATCGAGACTACGTAATAGGCCCTTTCACTTGCCCCCCTTTCAGCACATGGAGAGTCAGCCCTATTGGGCTTGTCAAGGGCAAATTCTCTAATAAACTGCGTTTGGTGTACGACTTGTCTGCGCCTCATTCTTTGCACATACCCAGTCTCAATTCCCTGATCCCCTCCGCAGAGTTTTCCCTAAAATATTCCTCCGTTGACATGGCAATACAAGCCATCATCAAAGCAGGCACAGGTGCCTGGCTCTCCAAAGCCGACATATCGGATGCCTTCAAACTCCTGCCCATCCACCCATCCCTTTGGTGCTGGCATGGCATCAAATGGAAGGAAGCATATTATTTTGCTACGAAACTCACCTTCGGTTCGAAGAGTAGCCCGTGGCTCTTCGACACATTCGCACAGTCCCTCGTTTGGATACTATTACACAAGGGCCAATGCCATGAAGTCATCCATTACCTAGATGACTTCCTACTGATAGAACTGCCCAACAAAACCCCAGCAGATCTCGACAAACTTAGAGTTATTTTTGGAAACCTCAACGTTCCTATCGCCGAGCACAAAGTCGATGGTCCAGCAAACATCATCACCTTTCTCGGGGTCAGCTTGGATACCTGCGCAATGCAGGCCAGTCTCCCCCCCGACAAGTTAACATGCATTAGGGCAGTCCTTCACGAGTTTACACACACCAAGGGCTGTACCAAAAAACAGTTGCAGTCTCTCCTGGGTATGCTCAACTTCGCTATGCGAATTATCCCACAAGGCCGCACATTTGTATCACGCCTGCTGAGATTTCTGTCAGAAACTCAAGACCCTGATCAGATTTTGAAATTAGACTCCGCAGCTATAGCGGACCTATCAATGTGGGAGGAATTCTTGTCCGCCTGGAATGGCATATCTCTATTTATACCTACGGTTTCGATCCATTCACCCCAGGTAGTGACTGACGCTGCAGCCTCCACAGGTTTCGCGGCAATTTTTGGCCATCATTGGTTTTCAGGACCCTGGCCTCAACAGATACTGTTGATACCCGGCTTTTCCCAAACATCTGCCCTCTTTGAGCTTTATCCCATAGTGGCAGCCGCACAACTCTGGGGCCACCACTGGACAGGACAAACCGTAGTCTTCACCACCGATAACCAGGCCACGGCAGACATCATCAACAGAGGCAGGTCCAAGTCCCTAGCAGTCATGTCCTTCCTGCGCAGGTTGGTACAACTGTCTTTACAACACCAGTTCAACATACACAGTGAATTCATTCCCGGCAGATACAACTCAGCAGCTGACGCACTATCACGTTTCAACTATTCCTCCTTTTTCAAACAGGTTCCCGATGCCGATCCAATGTCGGCCCCTATCCCCGTCTGGTCACAACTGACCCTGGACTAATGCAACATCTACACGGAGCTACGCAACTCATAAATAATTCCCTCTCCCGCAACACACAAAAAAGCCTACCAGACAGCTTGGAAAGCTTTTAATAAATTCCTCACGCCCAGCCGCAAAGAACCAACAGATATCAAACAGGTACTGGCCTTCACGGCACACTGCCACACGCAGCTAGCCTTGTCCTACAACACCATCCGGTTATACCTAGCCGGCATTCAACATTTCATGGCGCTTGAAGACCCGACGAAATCGTCACTGTTCTCATCTCACGCTATACGAGCCATCCTAAGGGGAATACAGAGACAACAACCAGTCATCAGCACTAAGCGCTTGCCCATTACGGGGCCCATCTTTAGGGACATGTCAAATATTCTGGCTACTTCGCCATTCGGCCTGCTCCCCAGCACGGTCTTACAAGCAGCTATATATTTAGCTTACTATGGGTTCTTGCGGCCTGGCGAATTCACCTCTAACAAACCCACAGACCAAGTACTATGCAGACGACACTTGCTTCGACACCAAGACCACTTTATCCTACACCTCGAGGTCTCTAAAACCCAGCAAACGGGCTCAGGAGTAAACATCCACCTCTACAGAACCAACAACAGCTGGTGTCCAGTCGCTGTACTCAACCGACTCCTATCTCTCCTGCCTGAGCAACCAGACAGCAGTCCCCTTCTACCATTTCCAGTCAAACCCTTAAACGCCTCTCAGTTTGTGAGCCACATAAGGATACTTCTCCGCAATCTTCACCTTAACCCCAGTCAGTATTCCGGACACTCTTTCCGCATCGGAGCAGCCTCCGCAGCGTCCCGCCACGGGGTGCCAGATCACATCATCAAAAGACTAGGCAGGTGGAAATCAGCCTGCTTCGCCCGGTACATCCCCAATCCACAAACTGAGATGGCACAGGCATTCTCCAAATTGGCTCAATAAGTAACTGAAAACCAATAAAAATTATAACCCTACCTGAATGTTTTTGCCCCCTTATTTTGGCATACCGGCCATGAGACCAAGGCACACTTTCAGGTCCATTTCATATGGTAAGTCCACACTTTTAGGTCTATTTCCGATGGTAAGTCTTATCTTTACTATAAGTGTTTTCTATGTCCATATCGGACATAGGGCTCCGACCATAAGTAGGAAGGCCAGTATGGTGGCCTGAATTTATGGGAGGAGCCCGGGGGTATTTAAACAGCACCGCTCACCTGTGGTGCTTGTCGGTTTCCTGTGCGCGATACCCACCCTCCCATCCCCATTTCATAGCATTTCTCAAACTATTCATTTCATTCATTTCTCTTACAGAATAATCATTTCATAAACCAGGGTATTCCCCCTTATTTTGGCATACCGGCCATGAGACCAAGGCACACTTTCAGGTCCATTTCATATGGTAAGTCCACACTTTTAGGTCTATTTCCGATGGTAAGTCTTATCTTTACTATAAGTGTTTTCTATGTCCATATCGGACATAGGGCTCCGACCATAAATATATATATATATATATATAGATAGATAGATAGATAGATAGATAGATAGATAGATAGATAGATAGATAGATAGATAGATAGATAGATAGATACAGATCTATATCTATATATATATATATATATATATATATATATATATATATATATATATATATATATATATATATAGATATATCTATAGATATGTAACGAGGTTTATTAAAAGATCGTTTGAAACGATGAGAAAAAAAATCGTATCGGAATGAAAAGCACATGGAGCAGTATACAAGGTAATAAACACAAGATAAAAACACGACAAGTACTTACTTTTTTTCAGCACTTTACGGATCCGTCTGTACTGATCCGGCACCCTGATTTTGAGGTCGGACCATCTTTTTATAATTTGATCCTTGGAGCGCTGTACCCCAAAATAAGCCTGCAAAGTCTTCACCACCTTCGACATTATTTTGGCTTTGCGCAAATTTGGCCGGGCGTACGGCCCATACTTCCCATCACAATCCTTTTTTTTAAGAATGGCCACCATTTCCACCATCTCTTTAAAGGACATATTGGAGGCCTTAAATCTAGGCATCACAGATCTTGACGTTCCGGCCTCCGGGCTTTCTTCGCTACCTGAGGTAGTACGCACCTGATGTGTCTCCACCATTATTCACCCCACTACGCACCGTAAATAAAAATGGGCGGAGAACATGAGTTAAAATCGAACGTCAGGGGCGGGCGACGCAGGCGGAGTTTCACACATGCGTAGTGTATAAAGAGGGGCCTTGTGCACGTGTCGTACGTACGTTCTGTGCGTAGAATTAGGGGGCGGAGAACATGAGTTAAAATTGAACGTCAGGGGCGGGCGACGCAGGCGGAGTTTCACACATGCGTAGTGTATAAAGAGGGGCCTTGTGCACGTGTCGTACGTACGTTCTGTGCGTAGAATTAGGGGGCGGAGAACATGAGTTAAAATTGAACGTCAGGGGCGGGCGACGCAGGCGGAGTTTCACACATGTGCAGTGTATAAAGAGGGGCCTTGTGCACGTGTCGTACGTACGTTCTGTGCGTAGGTGATAGTGGACCGGGACGCTACTAAACGAAGGTAATTTTAAATTTATATTTTTTGGTCAAGACTTTGTAGCAAGCAGCCTATATGGCTTGACAGATTGATGAGGCCTACATAGGGAGAAGATGATGTGGGTTTAGCAGAAACCTAATAAGTGTTTTTTGTCTTGTGACTTTATCTTTTACAGACATTATGAATCCCCTATTTAAGGATCCAGAGTTCCTTACTGCTTTTATTTCTAAATATAGAGAGATGAGGAATTTGTGGGAGGTGAAACACCCTCAGTATTATGCAAAGCATGTGAGGAAGTCAACGCTGGAGAGACTTCTGTCCTTTGTCCAGGCGACCATCCCGGAAGCAACAATGGAGACATTGCTCAAGAAAATTGGGGTCTTGAGGAATATGTATAAGAGGGAGCATAAGAAGATCCAGGAATCAATGAGATCAGGAGCATCAGCAGATTATGTTTATGTACCCAGGCTGTGGTACTACAATCAACTCCGTTTTCTTGATGACCAGACTGAAGCCAGGGCATCACTTTCAACCCTTCCCTCCACCCTTCCCTCCACCCTTCCCTCCACCCCAGCAGAGGCTGATGAGGAGCAAGCTGGGTCTTTCATCCTGGATGAACCGGATATGACCATCTGGAGTCAGGTAAATTAGTTTAACCAATATTTACTGTACTAATATTAATGATGTCAACTGGATGTTATAATTGTCTCAAAGAATTTTGCCCTCAAAATTGTATATACATATCAATTGACAGGAGTGGCTAAATATGTTTGGCACCTGCTTGAAAAAATTAGGGTGTCTGATTAGACTCTTTTATTAAAGAGATGTATTCACATTGAATTTGCTAGTCATGAGAAGCAAATTGTGTGTCATTGATGAACCCCAAAAAATATACTAAAACTATGTCCTTTTTTTATACACAGGATGAGTCCATCCAGGAGGAATGTGTGGAAAGTGGCAGACAGGAGGAGACCGGGCCCATGGACAGCCTGGAGGAGGCCGGATTCTCCATCATCCTGGAGGAGGCTGGGCCCAGTGTCAGGCAGGAGGTGGCTGGTCCCAGTGAGGTGGCTGGGCCAAGTGAGGTGGCTGGTCCCAGTGAGGTGGCTGGGCCCAGTAGGAGCCTGACCCAATCCCAAGTGCCTCCCCTCCGCCTTCCCAAAAAAAGGGCCAGGAAGGGGACGGTCACACAGGAGGCATCCCTGCGCCTCATGCAAGAGGCCACCCGTTTTTTGAGGAGCCCCCCCGAAGCGGAAGAGTCCTATGGCTGCTACTTAGCCAGCAGGCTTCTTCAAATGGATTGGGAGCAGCGCCTCATTTGCGAGCGACTATTTGGGGAAACAATCCAGAAGGGGCTGCATGGCACGCTAACACGAAACACCCAACTACATGAGGCAGCCCCCCCTCCCCCTCCTCCTCCTCCTCCTTCTCCTCCTCCTCCTCCTCCTGCCACAACTGAAACACCAGAGCCACAGCCTCCAAAGAAGGCTACAGGGAAGGCTGCAGGGAAGGCTGCAGGGCAGCGTGGAGGAAAGGCTGCAGGGAAGAGAAGAAAGTGATGACCTGGGTTCAGTCTGGTCTGACCGAAGACGCAGGCTGTTGTAGTACCACAGTCTGGGGACATCTATATCATCTGCTGGTGCTGTTGATCTCTGGGATTCTTGGACCAGATTGTGCTCCCTCTTATATGGACTCCTCAAGATCCCAATTTTCTTGTACACTGACTTTTTCCAGCGTTGACTTCCTCTTTATTTTATTTTGACCATGAATAAATGGATCTTTTTTGAGTTTATGAAAAGACTTTATGTGTTTTCTTTTAAATCATTGATTTTACACACAATGTTAAATTAACAAGGGACAACAATCTCATTGAGTTTGCAAAAACACACCAAAAATACATTAATAATGTTAATAATGTTCGAGTGGTAAGTCTTGAAAAAAAAAAGATACATAACCAAAAACGGTTCTTTGGGTTAACTTTATATAAAAAAAAATATAAATTCACTATAAAAACAAAACTATAATAAAGGGTTCTTTGTGGTAACTTTACAAACCTAAAAAAAATAAATAAAAAAATAAAAAATAAAAATGGGTTCTTTGTGGTAACTTTACAAAAAAAACAAAAAAAAAATATAGAGATAAACATATAAAAAAGTTCAACAACAATCATAAAATAAATATCTGGATAAAAATTACAAAGAAAAGATGACTCCACCAAAAAAAAAAAAAAAGTGTAAAAAGTATTATTAGTATGGAAACATTGTTTTTAAAAAGCATACTATATCATTCATGAGATCAAAGAGAAAAAGAATCCAGAAATCAGTTTGGGAGAACTCTGTTTGAATATGAACAGCAAAACACCTTCGTTCTTTATAGCATTCGTAAAGAAGACATTAAATGTGCTGCATTCAACGATCACAGATTTTGCAGCGTGAGGAATGTGCTACCTACAATACGAACACTAGTTTTACTAGACCGAGTGCTTCCGTTTAGTTTTTGCTTATGAGCATGCGTCGTTTTTTTTGTCTGTCGGACTAGCACACAGACGAGCGGATTTCGGGGTCCGTCATAGTTACGACGTAAAGATTTGAAGCATGTTTCAAATCTAAAGTCCATCGGATTTGAAGCTAAAAAAGTCCGTTGAAAGTCCGGAGAAGCCCACACACGATCGGATTACCAGCCAGCTTTAGTCCGTCAGCGTCCGTTGAATTTTTGTAGACGAAAAGTCCGACCGTGTGTACGCCCCATTAGATCCTCCAGATGCTTTTTTAGCTTTGTTGCCCTTCTTTGTACTCGCTCCATTTCCAGTACATCCTTCCTGAGGACTGGTGCCCAGAACTGGACAGCATACTCCAGGTGCGGCCGGACCAGAGTCTTGTAGAGCTGGAGAATTATTGTTTTATCTCTGGAGTTGATCCCCTTTTAATGCATGCCAATATTCTGTTTGCTTTGTTAGCAGCAGCTTGACATTGCCTGCCATTGCTGAGCCTATCATCTACTAGGACCCCCAGGTCCTTTTCCATCCTAGATTCCCCCAGAGGTTCTCCCCCCAGTGTATAGATTGCATTCATATTTTTGCCACCCAAATGCATTATTTTCCATTTTTCTACATTGAACCTCATTTGCCATGTAGTCGCCCACCCCATTAATTTGTTCAGGTCTTTTTGCAAGGTTTCCACATCCTGCGGAGAAGTTATTGCCCTGCTTAGCTTAGTATCGTCTGCAAATACAGAGATTGAACTGTTTATCCCATCCTCCAGATCATTTATGAACAAATTAAATAGGATTGGTCCCAGCACAGAACCCTGGGGAACCCCACTACCCACCCCTGACCATTCTGAGTACTCCCCATTTATCACCACCCTCTGAACTCGCCCTTGTAGCCAGTTTTCAATCCATGTACTCACCCTATGGTCCATGCCAACGGACCTTATTTTGTACAGTAAACGTTTATGGGGAACTGTGTCAAATGCTTTTGCAAAATCCAGATACACCACGTCTACAGGCCTTCCTTTATCTAGATGGCAACTCACCTCCTCATAAAAGGTTAATAGATTGGTTTGGCAAGAACGATTCTTCATGAATCCATGCTGATTACTGCTAATGATATCGTTCGTATTACTAAAATCCTGTATATAGTCCCTTATCATCCCCTCCAAGAGTTTACATACTATCGATGTTAGGCTAACTGGTCTGTAATTCCCAGGGATGTGTTTTGGGCCCTTTTTAAATATAGGTGCTACATTGGCTTTTCTCCAATCAGCTGGTACCATTCCAGTCAGTAGACTATCTGTAAAAATTAGGAACAACGGTCTGGCAATCACTTGACTGAGTTCCCTAAGTACCCTTTGATGCAAGCCATCTGGTCCCGGTGATTTATTAATGTTAAGTTTCTCAAGTCTAATTTTAATTCTGTCCTCTGGTAACCATGGAGTTGCTTCCTGTGTTGTGTCATGAGGATAAACACTGCAGTTTTGGTTACTGAAGCCCCCCGATTCACTTGTGAAGACTGAGGAGAAGAATAAATTCAATACCTTCGCCATCTCCCCATCCTTTGTAACCAGATGTCCTTCCTCATTCTTTATGGGGCCAATATGGTCTGTCCTCCCTTTTTTACTGTTTACATACTTTTTCATTAAGCAGGGTTTTATTAGGCAAAGATGATGCATATAAATACATAGTATTACCAATACGTATATACATATACATAAAAAAGCGCATTAAACAAGGACAGTATACATTGTTAATATAATCAACATTAGAGGTAGCATATGTTAATGTAGAAATAAATGTATACCACCATAAACTACTATCATCATAATGTGTAATATTATCTCCCTCCCACGCCCACCCCCCCCCCACCCCCCCCCCCCCCCCGTTGAACATATTTTGTTTAATTGTATTTTATTTTAGTACACGTGATATGTATGTGCATAATGTGACACTGTTATATACCTTTAAGTCTATAGGGGATATATTGTGTTTAGTACAGACATGACCATTTTGGGAGAACAACATGGACCATGGTATCTTTTGGTTTATACTTTCTCTGTATGTATCTGGAATAGAGTTTTAGGTACAGAGATCCACATGCTGTATTACTGAGCGAGTTTATGGTTAAGTGCAAGTTTCAGGTTCTTGCAACCATCGATCCCAGATTTTGTTGTATTTTGTCGGACATCCTCTGTTAATGTAAATATGTTTTTTGTATGGCAAGGTGTTGTTAACTTCTATTTTCCACTCCGTCACACTGGGAGGGGATGGTCTCATCCACTTTCTTGCAATAATTTTTCTGACGGAGAATAGAGTCTCATGTAGGAATACCTTGGTGAATTTGTCAACTGTGTCTGGAAATATCCCTAGAAGACATTGTTTTGGTTCTAGTGCTATATATGGTGTCGTGTAGAAATGTTATGACCTGTTTCCATAGTTGTTGTATCTTGGGGCATGTCCATATTAAATGAAAGAACGTACCTGTTTCTTGGCCACACATCGGGCATAGAGTGGACTGATTACGCTTATATCTGGCTACTCGAATTGGGGTGAGGTATGTTCTATGTGTTATGTAAATCTGAGAGAGTCTGTCCGAAAGTTTTGGTGATACTGCTTTGCATGTCTCGAGGGCTTCCTCCCACTCCTCATTTTCCATCAGGCCCACCTCTCTCTCCCATCGAGGCTTCAAATCAAACGCTATTTTTGACGAGGTGGGAGTTAGAAGCATATTATAAAATGTGGATATTAGTCCACGTGGGTCTGTACTTTTAACAATAGCCATAACGGGATGAAGAGCAGGAGGAGCCTCAACCTGTAAGAATTGTGTTTGGGTTGCATGTCTTACTTGCAGGTATCTGAAAAACATGAAGTGTGGAAGAGAAAATTCCTCTTTGAGTATATCATAGGTTTTGAGAGTTCCATTGAACAGCAGATGATGTATATAGTAAATTCCCCTAGACTCCCACAGCTCCGAGTCCGGTATGTTAATGAATTCTGACACATCTCTATTGTGCCATATCGGTGTATGATCGTGCAGTCTTGGTATTTCTAATTTGGTGGAGGCAAGGTCCCAAATACGTCTATAATGGTATAGCAAGGACTTCTTGTCTCCCCCCATTTCAGTATTCCTGGATCCCGCCGATATTGTGTACAGAGAGTCACCTGTGAGTTGCACACTTTTGGAGCAAAGAAGGGTCAGGAAGCGTATGTTGTCTGTCTTGTCTATGTGGAATAGTTGTGATAGTTGTGATGCAATGTAATAGAGGTTCAGATCCGGTAGGGCCATTCCCCCCATGTCTGTCGGGTTTTTAAGCGCTGACCATGTGATTTTATGTCTGCTAGTCCCCCACACAAAGGGTTTGAGTAAAGCTTCAAGAGACTTAAAGTGTTTTAATGGGAGATAGAGTGGGGTATGCCACAATATGTAGAGGATTTTTGGGAGAAGGACCATTTTTATCAGATTTATGCGACCCCATACTCCTAGTGGTAGGCGGGCCCAAGTGCGTAGTTTGGTTTTGACTAGTGAAAAGAGGGGTTCAATGTTAAGGGGAATATAATCAGCCGGATCTCTGGATATATGGATTCCCAGGTATTTGATTGTGTCTGCTCTTTTTAGTGGGGTATCTGTCCATGATTCAGATGGTGGGAAACTGTCTATAGGTAGTATCTGAGACTTTTCCCAGTTCATCTTTAAACCGGAAAACGTTCCAAAATGTTCGATCAACTGTAGTGCTTTTTGAAGGGATGGGCCTGAGTCAGCAAGGTATAATAGGGTATCGTCCGCATATAAACTAATTTTTTCAGTTAAGGTTCCCATTTGTAGACCCACAATCTCGGGGTCTGCACGGATCGACACAGCCAGAGGCTCCGCAGCTAGGGCATAGAGAAGTGGGGAAAGAGGGCAGCCCTGTCTCGTTCCTCGACTGAGGTCAAACTCTTGAGACGGCCATCCGTTCGCCACCACTCTAGCTGTGGGGTTTTGATAAAGCAGTTTGATCCACTTAAGGAATCTGGGGCCAAAGCCATATCTTCCCAAGCATTGCCATAAGTATCCCCACTCCACGGAGTCGAATGCCTTGGCCGTGTCAAGCGTCACAATCACCCGGGATCCCACATTTTCATGTGTGGCCTGTAAATTTATGAACAATTTTCGTAGGTTGAACGAGGTGTTACGACCAGGCATGAACCCCGCCTGATCCGCATGTATCAGAGAGAGAATGACCTGATTGAGTCGGAGGGAGAGTACCTTGGCTAATATCTTGATATCCACCTGCAATAGGGAGATTGGGCGGTAGGACTCGGGGCATCCTGGATCTTTTCCCGGTTTGGGTATGAGGACTATTGTTGCCTCTCTCATAGAAGCGGGGAGTGCAAATGTCTCGAATAGGTGATTATATAAGGTTAGAAGTTTTGGGATCAAAAAATCGCCAAATTGGGAGTAAAATTCTATAGGTAGGCCATCCGAGCCCGGGGATTTGGACCTGGCAAATCCAGCAATAGCCAACGCTATTTCTTCCTCATTGAGTGGTGCCTCAAGGAGGTCAACCTGGTCTTTTGTTAACTGGGGAAATGCCGTCTCCTCCAAAAAGGAGTTCATTGGGCCCTTATCCTCAGGACTTTTTGAGGTGTAGAGGTCAATAAAAAAATCCCTGAACATAGAAGTTACTGTGAGGGGATTAGTGATGGATTCACCGCCAGGACCGTGTAAAGATATTACCACAGGGGGTCTTTCTTCACTGTGTACCAGGTATGCTAGGAGCTTGCCAGCCTTTTCCCCGTGCTCAAACAGCTTTTGTTTAGCAAAGAACATTTTGTGTCTTTCTTTCCCATATTAGAGTTGGGCTACTACTCTGGCCTGAAGTTTAAGTAAGTCTGCATTTGCGGGAGAGGGATCATCTATATAGTTTTGTTCGGATTGGGACAGTACCGTTATCGCTCTATCCAGCTCTCCAGAGGAATCTGTTTTAATTCTGTTAATGCGGGTTGAGAGTATCATGCGAACATGCGATTTGAAAGACTCCCAGATTGTTGTCAGGGAAGCTGAGCGGTCGTTGTTCCTGAAGAACGACTTCCACTCATTCATAAGTTCATCATCCTCAGGGAGTAGTGAGAGCCAGAACGGGTTTAATCGCCAATTCCGCTTTGGTTTGTCAGTGGGCACGCTTAGTGTAATCCAGTATGGGCTATGGTCAGACAACAGCCTGGGAGAAAAAGCCGTCTCTAGTAGTCGGGGTGTGAGACTTTGTGACAACAGTATCATGTCAATTCTAGACATAGAGCCGTGGGAGGAAGAGAAACAAGAGAATAATTGTTTGTGTGGGTATTTGCATCTCCAAGAATCCACAAGGTGAAAGGAGGAAATTAGCTTGGCAAATTTGGTTTCTCTGTTGGTTATTGGTTGTGGATTTGAGGGTTGAAGTCTATCTACCGAGGGGTTTAGTGTGGTGTTAAAATCCCCCAGCCAGACCGCCTGGACTGTGGGGTGTTTGGTCATGAATGTGAAGCCCTCTAAGATTATGGGTATGGAGAATGGGGGGGGTACATAGAAAGCCAAAATAAGAAAAGGTTCCCCATACAGCTTGACAGATAAAAAGACATACCGTCCCTGCGGGTCTGTGGAAACCTCTATAAGTTCAAATTGTACTGATTTGGCCACCAAAACTGATACTCCACGTGCGTGTGATGTGTAGGTTGAATGAAATGTCCATCCGACCCATGGTCGGCGAAGAGCCATTTGCAATCTCCCTTCCACATGAGTCTCCACTAAGACTAAGATGTCAGCGTGTTGTTTTTTAAGGAACGTGAGGGCCGCCGAGCGTTTTATCTTCTCACGCAGGCCCCGCACATTCCAGGTAAGAAACTTTAGAGTCCCCATGTGTTCTCTTCTATACAGCAACGTATTTCAGCCATCATATATACATCTAGATTTTTGGTTAGCCTTCTCAGATGTCTGTAATGTATATTTATCGTGCATTGCACTAAGTATAGCATAACGTTTAATGTCTGCAACAACAATGTCCAACTTTGGTTGGTGTACCATCTGGTTATGACACATATAAATCTGTTCAACGGTTGAACTATCCCCCCCACCACCCCCCACCCCGCCTTGCAACCTCCCCAACTGTTGCAGGCATCATCCCAAAACCGACTGAAAATCCCCAACAAGGAAATACAAAACTTTGCATGGTGAGGCCATAAACATGTGAGTAATTGGGGCCACTGCACAAGAGAGTGCTGACGGGTTACACTCCGTATTGGAGGAGCGGTATATAATTGTTCATTACAGTGGTCCCCAATCCCACTAGCATATTCTCTGATGTCGAGTGGGGTAAAGTCTCGCTGCACTTTGCAATAGAGGGGCAGGACTGTGCCCTCTCCGGGGCTCCATCTTCTCAAAAAACATATTGAGCCACATCAGATGTCAGGGGAAAACAAATTAAAGTAAAAAATGTGGGTAAGGGAAAAAAAGCAGCTTGTTGACTGTTTGGCTAAACTTGACTCTCGTGGTAAGGATACAACTCACAGTTCCTTGGCGGGTCTTCCATCTGGCTCACTGAGCGAGTAAATGGGCTAGTGCAAAGAATATTTAAGTCTAGCAGTTTGATCTGTATATGTCCACTTCAGTGCACAGCGCATATCTGTTAATTTCTAATCAGGTCTGCAATAAGTGTCAGGGGTTGTATGCTGTATTGATTGTGGTAAGTGGTAGCAAAAAAAAAAAAGTACTTACAGCGGTGTCAGTCTGCTCTCTCCGGTGCCCCTTGGCGTTCCAGCCAGGTTATCACCTCCTCGGGGTCCTCAAAAAAGTGAACTCTGCCATCTTGCTCTACTCGGAGTCGGGCTGGAAATAGCATGGCATATTTAATTTGCTTTGATCTCAGCCTGCGTTTGGCTTCTGTGAACCCTTGTCTACGGCGCTGTACTTCTGTTGAGAAGTCAGGGAATATGGCGATTTTACTGTTCCCTAGTTGAATGTTGCCTTTTTCTCGCGCCATTCTCAGGGCCGCATCCCGATCCTTATAATTAAGGAGCTTGGCGATAAAGGTGCGCGGGGGTGCTCCCTGCGGAGGCGGTCTGGCAGGCATTCGGTGGGCCCTTTCCACAGCTAGCATTGGGGAGAAAGCCTCTCTGCCATAGTGTGTGACAAGTAGCTGCTCCAGGAATGTGGTGGGGTCCTTTCCCTCAGCGCCTTCAGGGAGGCCGATTAATCGCAGGTTGCATCTCCTCAGTCTGTTCTCCATTTCGTCTTGCTTGGAGAACAGTTGCTGGATTTGGCGCTGTATACGTTCTGTCCCCTCTTGCAGGGGCGGGATGGCGTCTTCCACATTGCTGATTCGGTTTTCTGTAGTTTTAACCCGGTCTCGGAGTTTATGTAAATCTTGCCGGATCAGAGATATATCTACCTTTACCTCCTCTATCTGGGCTGTTAGTGAAGTTCTGCAGAATGTGATTGCCTCGAGAAGCCGATCCGTATCTCCCGCCGGGCGTTCCTCCTCAGGCTTTTCCGCTGTATCATTTTCCTCCATCTCCTCTCCTTCCTGCCGGCGGTACTGAGCTAGTTTTGCCACCGTCGCTGCTTTCTGAGCCTTTGTGGGAGACATCTTGATTGGATTCTTCAGCGGTCACAAAAGGAAAGCTACTAGGCTTGTTCAGAGGGGTCTGCGGGTACAGGATGAGGTAAAGTCAGCAGTAATGGGCAGATCTTCTCAGGAATGCGTCCTATTCCTCTGTCGGGCCACGTCCTAAGGATAAACCGCCCCTGCAGGGGGATAGCAGGGCTACAGTCTATGTGTATTGCACAGGTATAGGGGGCAGGTGTGCCAAGATGGCCGCCGGTCAACAAATGTAGGCCCAGGCCGCCAACCAGGCCGTTTGTGAGTGTCAGTCTCTCTGGGCCTCAGATGGGTGAGCAGGCTAGGAGGAGGAGGGATGGGCACAGTGCAGCTCCTTCAGGGAGTTATTTAGCAGCCAGGTACCTGTGTTGTGTGGCTGGATCCAAGCAGGGCCGAGATTAAGGTGTACCAAGATGGCCGCGGCCTCCGGTTGTAGGCCGAAGCCGCGGTCTCAATTAGTTTTCCACCCGCCGAGCGGGAGATCGCCGCTCCGTTCGGGCCGCCGTGCGTCTTTTTCTTTCAGGAGTCAGGGCCAGCTGTCCCAGGTGTCCCAGAGAGGTAGTCCAGCCAGTTGGTCAGTGAATAGGTCCAGGATTAATGATTTTACAGGAGTAATGGACGGAGCTCAGAGTCCACACGTCCTACTCCATGCAGTGTCAGGCCACGCCCCCCCACTGTTTACATACTTAAAGAATTTCTTGGGATTTTTTTTGCTCTCCTCCGCTATGTGTCTTTCATGTTCTATCTTAGCTGTCCTTATTGCGCCCTTACATTTCCTGTTGCATTCTTTATAAAGTCTGAATGCTGAGGATGATCCCTCAACCTTGTATTTTTTGAAGGCCTTCTCCTTTGCTTTTATATGCATTTTTACATTGGAGTTAAGCCATCCAGGACTTTTGTTCGCTCTTTTAAATTTATTACCCAATGGGATACATTGGCTAATGCCCTTATTTAATATGCTATTAAAGCAAACCCATCTCTCCTCCGTATTCTTTGTTCCTAATATTTTATCCCAGTTTATGCCTTTTAGCAAGGTTTGTAGTTTAGGGAAGTTGGCTCTTTTGAAATTAAGTGTCTTTGTATTCCCTTTATGTTTCCTATTTGTGTGATTTATACTGAAACTAATTGACCTGTGATCACTGTTACCTAAATTGCCCGCATTTCCACATCCGTGATCAGGTCTGTATTGTTGGTAATCAGTAGATCCAGTAATGTTTTATTTCTAGTTGGTGCGTCTACCATCTGACCCATAAAATTGTCCTGCAAGACATTAAGGAACTGGCGAGCCTTAAATGAATGCGCGGTTCCCTCCGCCCAGTCTACGTCTGGATAATTAAAATCCCCATTATGATAACACTTCCCATCCTTGCTGCCACTCCAATTTGTGATAGGAGATCCATCTCCACTTCCTCCCTCAGGTTAGGGGGCCTATAGCATACTCCCACTATTATTTTCCCCTTAGCTTTATCCCTTTGGAGCTCTACCCATAAGGATTCCACCTCCTCTCTAGCTCCCTCAGTGATGTCATCTCTCACATTCACTTGTACATTATTCTTGATATATAGGCATACTCCTCCCCCTTTTTTACCCTCTCTATCCTTGCGGTATAGGGTATACCCTTGAATGTTTGCCAGCCAATCATGAGAGCTGTTGAACCAGGTCTCTGAAATTCCCACAAAATCCAAATCCTCCTCGTACAAGAGTATCTCTAGTTCACCCATCTTGTCCGCCATGCTCCTGGCATTGGTGAACATGCCACATAGTTTAGACCGGTCGCATATTGTCTTCGTATTGGGTGTTTCGAGATTGCAACTAGGACTTGCTACTTTACTCACCTTGTGTTTTTGTGCTTTGGTTAACCTTTGTTAGCCCCCAATACTACCCTCTGGAATATATTCCGCGCTGGCTATCTCTGCCTCTGGACCCTCCCCCCCATCGCCTAGTTTAAAAACCCCTCTAACTTTTTGGCCATCTTCATTCCCAGCAGATCTGCACCCTCCTCATTTAGGTGCAGTCCGTCCCTTCTATAGTACCGGTTACCGACTGAGAAGTCGGCCCAGTCCTCCAGGAACCCAAACCCCTCCTTACTATACCAGCTCTTCAGCCACTTGTTTACTTCCCTAATATCCCTCTTCCTTTCTGGTGTGGCTCGATGTACCGGTAGTATTCCTGAGAATACTACCTTGGAGGTCCTTTTCCTCAATTTAGCTCCTAAGTCCCTAAAATTGTTCTTTAGGACACTCCATCTGCCTCTGACTTTGTCATTGGTTCCAACGTGCACCATGACATCCGGGTCTTCCCCAGCCCCTCCCAGTAATCTGTCCACAAGATCCGTGATGTGCCGAACCCAAGCGCCCGGTAGACAACATACTGTTTGGCGCTTCAGGTCTTGGTTACAGATTGCCCTCTCTGTCCTTCTAAGAATTGAGTCCCCTACCACCAGAATCTGTCTTTCCTTTCCCTTTGCTGCCCCCCCAGTCTCACTGGAGGAGTTCTTCCCCCGGCAGCTAGGAGAGTCCCTCAGCTCCAGCAGTGCTGGTCCCTGACTGGTTTCACCAATGTCACTCAAAGTAGCGTACTTATTGGGATGCTCCAGTCCTGGATCGGCCTCCCTGGCACTTCCCCCTCTACCCCTACTGACTGTCACCCATCTACTCTTTGCTAGTGCCAGCACCTCTTTGTCTCCACCTGCCTCTGTGCTGGCCCCTGCCGGCACCTGCCGTGTACGTTCCTGGCTCTCCTTTAGTATGGAGGGACTTCTCAGTGCTGACAGTTGCTTCCCCAGATTCAGAACCTGGGCTTCCAGGGAAACAATGTGCTTACATTTTGCACAGCAGTATTCACCCTCGATCGGATGATCAAGGAACGCATACATGCGGCAAGATGTACAAAGAGTCGCCTCTCCACACCCGCCGGGCATCGTACCTATTAAATTTAGTGAGGATTGGGGATTTTACCCTGTCCAAATTACCTAACAGCTAGCTTCCTGGCACTAATACTCAAGAAAATACACAGGTACACAGGTACACAAGACAATACACAGGTACTCACAGACCTACGTGCAATCGCAGAACAGTCGCAGACCTATGTACACTCGCAATACTCAAGTATACAATACACAATACACAAGTACATCTATTACCTGAAGCTGTGGTCTCAGACACTTACCTGTTGTGGTCACTATTTTGCCCACTTCATAAACCTCTCCTTCCTCCACATCTTCTGGTTGTGGTGTGGGGATTTGCTTTTCTTTAGGAGGTGGGGGGGTCCCTGGTGTCCTCAGATGTCCCGAGTCTTTTCTCCCCACAGATATTTGAGGCCAGAAATAGTAATATGAAGTCTTTTTTGGCAGAAATTCAAGCTGAAAACATTATTTTTTTCCCTTTCTAAAGCTGGAATACTTACCTTTTTTGTACAATTTTCACACATGGAGACACCCCTAGTATGCACTGGAGCACCTGTGTGGGACACCCTAAAAAGTTTGTTCTGGTGTCCCACACTAGTTCTCCTGCATCCAGATATGTAAACAGCTGCTGAGTGTCCTCTCCTTACACTGAATCAAGTTTGCATTTCATTCTAGTACAAACCTAGACAACAATGTCATAAACTTCTTTTAATACAAATAGGCCTGAACAAATGTAGTTAACCTGGATCTGCCAAAAACATTGTATTAGTGGGCGAATGAACAATGTTTACTACAAACTATTACTGTGCCCATGAACCTGAAACTTGCCATTTTAAAATGTACAACAGTAAAGAAAAGCAGATGGAGCAGCATGCAAGTAATAATAATAATAGGAACAAACGACAACTACTTACTTTTTTGAAGAACTCTCTTGATCTTTCTGTATTGATCCTGCTCCCTCAATTTCAGGTCTGTCCAGCGTTTCCTCAATTGATCCTTGGAACGTCGTACCCCAAAATTCCTGTGCAGACTTCTCACAACTTTAGCCATGATCTTGGCCTTTCTGACATTTTGGTTTGGGTAAGGTCCATGCTTCCCATCATAGTCGGCCCTCTTCAAGATGTCCACCATCTCCACCATCTCTATAAAGGACATATTTGAGGCCTTAAATCTCCTCTGGGATCGGGACGTTCGTGGCTCTGGCCTTTCGTTGTTGCTGCTGCTGTCTGCATGCACTTGCTCTTTCTCCGCCATGTGCTCTCCCACTGCACCAAAAGACAAGGGGCGGGGAATAGACTAGAAAGAAAGTCAGGGGCGGGTGGAGTTTTAAGCATGCACAGTGTATATAAAGCGTAACATGCGTGCGTCGTACGTACGATCTGTGAGCAGAGGAAGGAGTAGCGGAAGCACCGATCGTTCTAATGAAGGTGCAAGTTTAACTTTGTTCATCAGTGGCCTATACTGCTTCTAGATTGAGGCTTATATTGGGACAAGATTAGGAGAGTTTAGCCTGCCATTAGGGTTTGTCTTGTGTTGTGTCTTGCAGAGAAAATGGATGGCTTCAATGATCACAACTTCCTCCACCTATTCATAGACAAGTACAGGGAGCAGCCCTGTCTGTGTCAGGTGAAACATCCGCATTATAATCATAAACTAAAGAGGCAGGCAGCGCTGGAGAAACTGCTGGAGTTGGTAAAGCCACAGATCCCCACGGCAACCATTCCCTATTTGAAGGCAAAAATTGGTGGGCTGAGGAGATCTTATAATAGGGAGCGCAATAAGGTCCAGGATTCCATGAGATCAGCAGCAGCAGCAGATGCCATTTATGTCCCCAGGCTGTGGTACTATGACAGACTGCATTTTCTGTCAGACCAGACTGAAGTCAGGCAATCACTCTCAACCCTTCCTTCCACTCTTCCTTCCATGCTTCATTCCACCCCAGCTGAGGCTTCCGACGTCCAACCTGGGCCTTCCATAAAGGAAGAAGTGGAGGAGCCCAGCTTGAGCCAGGTATAGCATTGTTCTACATATTTCTTGTCGTAAAATTAATGATGTTAACTAGATGTTATTATTGATCACTAATTGCTGATTTAATAAAGTGTTTTACATATCAAAAGACAGTAGTGGCCAAAAATGTTTGGGACAAGAATGAAAAATGCTGGGGTCAGAATGATAGTCTTTTCTATTTGTTAACATGATTGATGAATAAAAAAATAAAACTATGTCCCACATATACACAGGAAAGCCTCAGCCAGGAGGTGGGCATGGAATGTGGCAACCAGGAGGAGGCTGTGGAATGTGGCAGCCAGGAGGTGGCAGGGGAAAGTGGCAGCCAGGAAGTGGCAGGGGAAAGTGGCAACCAGGAGATGGCCCGGCCCAGTAGCCTGACTGAATCCCAGGTCCCTCCCCTCCGCCTTCCAACCAAAAGGCACAGGAAGGGGAGTAACATGGAGGAGGCAGCGCTTGGGCTGATTCGGGAGGCTAATACTGCCCTCAGAACCACCCCCACTCTTCAAGAGGCCTTTGCCTCCATGGCTGCATGCAAAATGCAGGAAATGGAGGAGGGCCAACGTCTCATCTGTGAGGAAATTATGTATCTGTCCCTAACTAAGGGGTTGAGGGGCCAACTCACAAACAATGTAAGAGGGACAATCTGCGCTAACCTTAGAATAAATCAATCAACCATGTAAAATGTTACTTGCAAAAATAACTACATTAAAGTGACAAAAAGGTGCTGCAATGATGTAAAATGTTACTTGCAAAAATAGCTACATTAAAGTGACAAAAAGGTGCTGCAACGTAGAAACCTTGAATATGAGGTTTGAAAGATATAAAGAAAAAACTAAGTGCGCTACCTACAGTGGTAAATCAATAAATGAAAATAAATAAATTAAGTTATAAATGAATAAATATTGAATGAATTGAACAGTCCATCAAAGGGTTAAATAATGTCCTAAATAGGAGGTGATTTAGGGACAAATTCTTCTCTTAAAATAGTGCCTTCTTCACCATAAATCTTCACAGGTCAAGCAAAGGTAAAGATAAGCTGCTTACCAGATATGTTGGATCCCTACTACAGAGATCTTTCAGGCTCAGGATAGTTGACTCCGCAACCAGAGAACAGCTGATTCGTATCCAAACAAAGTTTGCTCCACGTCTAGCCGTTCCCAGTGCTGCAGCGGCAGCCAGGAATGTTCTTAGTATCCACTGCTCCGACAATACCGCTTGTGATATATAGTATTAAGGAGAGGAAGAGAGACGCTTCATAGTGCAGTAGGTTAAAATCCTTTATTCCACATGACGGATGACTGACAACAAAAGCACAAAGGAAACACAATTGCAAATGAAAAAATACACAGCCATGGCTGAAGCCGATCAGCTGGTATGTGGTGACATCAGGTCCTCAGGCTCCGTCCGACGCTGCGTTTCTCCGTAACAGGCATCGACTGGGAGAGGAGGCTGCCTCCTCCTCTTCCTCCACCTCCTGCCACAACTCCAAAACCACAGCCTGGAAGCAAGCCTGGAAGGAAGAGTAGAAGGAAGACAAGAGTGTGATGGCCTGGGTTCAGTCTGGTCTGACAAAAGACGCAGGCTGTTGTATGACCACAGCCAGGGGACATATATGTCATTTGCTGCTGTCCCTGATCTCTTGTAGTCCAGGACCGGATTGTGCTCACCATTATATGGACTCCTCATGCTACCAATTTTGGCTGTAAAATAGTTGATGCGTGCCTTCGGGTACAAAGGCTTCACCAATTTCACCAGTTTCTCCAGCGTTGCCTTCCTCTTTATTTTATTATGACCCATAATAAATGGCTATTTTGGATTCACAAATACTTGCCTATGTGTTTTACTTAAAAAAGGACAGTTTGTTTGTGAGAAGGCAGGTACATTTCCTAAATACAATGTCAAATTAACAAGGGACACCAACACCAACCAACCTCATTGAGGTTAAAAAAATACAAGATAATAATGGTGTTGTGGTAACTTGACACACAAAACGAAAAACAATATTATGGAGAGCACTAGAAAAAAAAGCAGGAGATCTTGATAAAAAAAACACTATAACCAAGAATTAAAAACATTATTATGGAGATCGGACGGAAAAAAAAAATATTCAGGAGATTACGAGAAATAATAAAGAAATCATTTTTTCAGAACTCTGTGTGAATATCAGCAGCAAAACAACTTTATTATTCTAATATTATAAAGAAGAAGAGAATGTGCTGCATTAAAAAATGTAAAAATTTGCAGCGTGACACATGTGCTATCTCCATTACGAATGCTAGTTTTACCAGACCGAGCTCTTCCATCTTGTAATTGATTCAGAGCATGCGTGGAACTTTGTGCGTCGGAATTGTGTACACATGATCGGAATTTACGGGAACGGATTTTGTTGTCGGAAAATTTGAGATCCAGATCTCAAATTTTGTTTGGCGGAAATTTTGACAAAAAATGTCTGATGGAGCCTACACACGGTCGGAATTTCCGACAACGAGCTCCCATCGAACATTTGTTGTTGGAAAACGATCATGTGTACGCGGCACAACTCTTATGTGATTCAGAAATACAGTCTAACATGATTGTTACTTTGTGTTTACTCTTGTGTTTTTTCTTTAATCTGCAAGTCAAGGGGTTTGGATTCAATATACATGACACTCTATATGTCAGTTAAAGCAGCCTTACAAGTAAAATGTCAGTAAAAAAGTTTTTGCTCAATAATATTTGTTTCTATGTAACCCTTTTTTATACTTAGTTAACCCTAATCATCCTTAATAACACTTTCCCACTGCCACTTAGCTATCATTTTTATCCTTTTTTTTCCTTTCTGTGTTTTGAAATTTTCATTAGTTTACATTTTTTCATTTGCATTCATTTTGTTTGCTATTTTCTTTATTGATGCATTAAACATTTTTGAAGAATAAATAAATCCCTTATTTCATTTGAAAATATTGCTTTGAACCAGAAACATAATTTAGTTTCATTATGAATGGGACAAAATATAAAATAAAATGTATTTTTATCTACATAAATATATATTTTTTTCAAACTAACAACAGTCTAGGGATGAGGATCAAGTTTGAAGCTACCTTGGGTCCGAGGCAAACCGTGTTGTTTCGAGATTTGCAGCCCTAGAAAAACTATGTGCAGATTCACCCAGGAGAATTGAAAAAATTAAAAATAAATTGGCATGGCCTTTGAACTATGGCCAGCAGGCTTATAAGGGCCAAAAGAGGCCTTTTGGTTACACTGGTCCAACTATAAAATGGGGTGGGGGGCACAGACCAGCCATAATGTCAACAAATTGGAAGCTGTAGTAGAGAAAGCCCAGGGCAAGCTGACACACTGCATAAAGCAAAATTAGATTCAGTTAGGAAACTCTCATTTAAATCTGACTGTTAGCTCTTTGGGCAATAAGTCTGTTTGCTGCCTTTATTTTTTCTCATTATTTGGGGGATTTTTGTCTTTCATTTAATTTTGTTGCTCCCCTTCACAGCAAACTGTGTTGTTTTTTTGTACTAGGCTTATTGCTAATCTTCCTTTAAAAATGTGCTTTAATTTCAGGGTGTTTACAGTGCAAGAACAGTGTGCACCCAATCCATCTCACATTATATTATATTCACTGCAACCCCCCTTTCTAATCCCATAGATAAAATAGAAGTTAAGCATACATTAAGTTAAGCAGTATACCAGTTAGGTTTATTATCCTTAATAAAATATCTTACTGCTAGCCATTACATTTTTTTTGCTGCTTGCCAATTTCACACTACTGCATCATGCAGTCTTTTAAGTCCTGTAGTAATACACCTGCTGGTGACCTATGTTTCTTGGACATTTTGGCCTATTATCCCTGATTAAACCTGTCCTGCTTTACACTGCTGTAAAACATTATGCTGCTATATCCTCTGTTCTTTCCTAATTTTGTAGTAAAGCATCAGCTTGTGCCCTTTGTCACTAGTGAATTTGGCCTAGCCAAACTATTTAAAATTGTCCTGCTGCTGGCCAATTTTACACTGCTGTGCCATCTATGGTCTCTTAATTCTTGTATTAAGCAGTGTTAATTTCGTAAACCACTCCTATGGCCCTGGTTCTGAATACACTACACGCCGTTGCTACCTGTGGCACGTAAGCACTCAGGGTTGACGATAGGGATGAGCCGAACACCCCCCCTGTTCGGTTCGCACCAGAACATGCGAACAGGAAAAAAGTTTGTTCGAACACGCGAACACCGTTAAAGTCTATGGGACACAAACATGAATAATCAAAAGTGCTAATTTTAAAGGCTTATATGCAAGTTATTGTCATAAAAAGTGTTTGGGGACCTGGGTCCTGCCCAGGGGACATGGATCAATGCAAAAAAAAAGTTTTAAAGTTTTAAAGTTTTAAAAATGGCCGTTTTTTCAGGAGCAGTGATTTTAATAATTCTTAAAGTCAAATCCCGGCCCCCCCGTGTGAAATGGTAAGGGGGTACAAAAGTACCCCTACCATTTCACTAGAAAACTGTCAAAAATGTTAAAAATGACGAGACAGTTTTTGACAAATCTTTAATTTAAATGCTTCTTCTTTCTTTTATCTTCCTTCATCTTCTTCTTCTTCTGGCTCTTCTGGTTCTTCCTCCGGTGTTCTCGTCCAGCATATCCTCTGCGGCGTCTTCTATCTTCTTCTCCTCGGGGCCGCTCCGCACCCATGGCATGGGGGGAGGCTCCCGCTCTTCTCTTCAACTTCTCTTCTTCATCTTCTTCTCTTCTTCATCTTCTTCGCCGGGCCGCTCCGCACCCATGCTGGCATGGAGGGAGGCTCCCGCTGTGTGACGCGTCTCCTCTTCTGACGGTTCTTAAATAATGGGGGGGTGCCCCCCTCTGATGCATGGTGACTTGACGGGACTTCCCTATGATGTCACGGGGAATGCCAAAGGGAAGTCCCGTCATGTCCCGTGCGTCAGAGGGGGTGGGGTCACCGGGTGGCCCCGCCCCCTGTTATTTAAGAACCGTCAGAAGAGGAGACGCGTCACACAGCGGGAGCCTCCCTCCATGCCAGCATGGGTGCGGAGCGGCCCGGCGAAGAAGATGAAGAAGAGAAGAAGATGAAGAAGAGAAGAAGATGAAGAGAAGAGCGGGAGCCTCCCCCCATGCCATGGGTGCGGAGCGGCCCGAGGAGAAGAAGATAGAAGACTCCGCGGAGGAGATGCTGGACAAGAACACCGGAGGAAGAACCAGAAGAGCCAGAAGAACCAGAAGAAGAAGAAGAAGATGAAGGAAGATAGAAGAAAGAAGAAGCATTTAAATAAAGGAATTGTCAAAAACTGTCTCTTGTCATTTTTAACATTTTTGGCAGTTTTTTAGTGAAATGGTAGGAGTACTTTTGTACCCTCTTACCATTTCACACAGGGGGGGGCGGGATCTGGGGGTCCCCTTGTTAAAGGGGGCTTCCAGATTCCAATAAGCCCCCACCCGCAGACCCCCACAACCACCGGCCAGGGTTGTGGGGATGAGGCCCTTGTCCTCATCAACATGGGGACAAGGTGTTTTGGGGGCTACCCCAAAGCACCCCCCCAATGTTGAGGGCATGTGGCCTGGTACGGTTCAGGAGGGGGGGGCGCTCTCTCATCCCCCCTCTTTTCCTGCGGCCTGCCAGGTTGCGTGCTCGGATAAGGGTCTGGTATGGATTTTTGGGGGGACCCCACGCCGTTTTTTGGGGTTTTTTTGGCGCGGGGTTCCCCTTAAAATCCATACCAGACCTGAAGGGTCTGGTATGGAATTTAGGGGGACCCCCACGTCATTTTTTTTATATCTTGGTTCGGGGTTCCCCTGTGGGGAATTCCCATGCTGTTTTTATCAATGAACTTTTATGTGTATTGTCGGACCCGCAATGCAATAGCCGCGAGTAGTTTTAAATTACTTTTTTTCCTTTGAAATGTCATTTTGTTGTCAGACTGTTCTAAACAGGGGAAACATGCGCCCCTTTACAGGCATACTATAGACACCCCCCAGCTACGAAATTTAAAGGGATATTACACTTTTATTGATTCACTTTAAGCATTATTAAAATCACTTCTCCTGAAAAAAACTGCAGTTTTTAAAACTTTTTTTGCATTGTTCCATGTCCCCTGGGGCAGGACCCAGGTCCCCAAACGCTTTTGCATATAAGCCTTTAAAATTAGCACTTTTGATTTCTCCCATAGACTTTTAAAGGGTGTTCTGCGGCATTTGAATTTGCCGCGAACACCCCAAATTGTTCGCTGTTCGGCGAACTGGCGAACAGCCGATGTTCGAGACGAGCATGAGTTTGACTCGAACTCGAAGCTCATCCCTAGTTGACGACATTGTCTTGTTCTGTTGTACTTACCCTAATATTAGAATACATTTTTACTATATTCTACGTTATATGTTTTTATAGATACCCTATAACATCCGCCCCTGAAGAAGTGTTTTTACACAGAAACATGTCAGGCTCTGAGGATGTAGCTATGTGCTTTATTAGGATATATATCTGGATACACCATTCATTTTTTAATCTATTGAATTACCAACTATGCTGCCAGTTGATATGTGAATTGACCATGCTATATACCATTGCTATGTGCTGACCATGTATACATTTACGAACTTGATGGTACTACTGTTATGCATATGTACAAATATTGTAACATTTATCCATTGACTTTTTTATGTGAATTATACTACTGTTATGTATTTATACACTTTTTACTCCAATAATAAAACTGGACCATATTCATCTACACGAGTTAACCACTTCATTTAAAGTCCCAAATTTCCCTCTTTTTGTCTAATTTCGTAGACTAAAACATATTCGTCAACTAAATTAATACTATTTTAGTCTACTAGAATACGACTAAAACTAAAATGTCATTTTAGTCAAAAGAGTATGACTAAAACTAAATTGAAATTTGACGTCAAAATTAACACTGATCTGTAGTGCATGTTCAAACCTAAATACCATAAATAATACATACTCGATTCTTCACTCCAGCAGTATATAATGGGTTTGGAAATTGTAGAGAAATGCTTAAATAATGCATTACAATTTAACTACACCCATTAGAGTTTAGACAACTAAATCGTTTAAATTAAGGATTTATTGAATAAAAAGGTTGCACTTACAAGAGATTCCATTCAAATAGGGCAGATAATCACCACAAATCATCAGTTACAAATCGCGGTGTCTCCACAGGCTTCCTGCAGTCAGCTTGCTTCCCATTAGTCTCGATAGGAAAAACGTAATGACAGCAGCGTCACAGGCCCCACCCTAAGCGTTTCGTCGCGACAGGACATCTTCTGGGGATTGGCCAAGCTGACTTCAGGAAGCCTGTGGAGACGCCGCGGTTTGTAACCAATGATTTGTGGTGATTATCTGCCCTATTTGAATGGAATCTCTTGTAAGTGCAACCTTTTTATTCAATAAATCCTTCATTTAAATGATTACTCTATGGGAGCCCCTTTTGTTTTTGTCTTTCGAGTACCACGGATCCAGCTGCCTTTACTGATGCCGCTATAGGTTCCTTATCATTCCCTATGCTTGGTGAGACCACCCACGGTGGTCACTTTCAGCTGGTAAGGAGCCTCTATTCTCACATTGGGTGTGCTATTATCCTGGAACTAGGATTCGGTTTCATATATCTGCCTCTGGACTATTATCCACACTTTTTTATGGACTTTTTTTCTTATCTACTTCTTCACTGATTATTTCTGAGATGGGAGTTTACACTCATATTTAATTAATATTTTCAATATTGATTTTTGTATCTGGTATTGCTTTATTTAGGTTGTTTTATCACATATTTTATGAACCAATTTTATGTGGTCATTTTTATTTGCACATCACAATTTTTCTTTGTGTGGTATCCGCCTTTGTCTTTCTGGATGAAGGTTTTTTCACCATTACTTTTTTCAGTTTGACTTTTATTTTTTCGTTTTTTATATATATTTTATTTGGTATCTGCTTTAGTTTATTTTTTTTTGATGAGAGTTTCTTTCATTATTCCTTTGTTGTGATTATTTATGACTTTAGCGCTGCATCCTTTTTCACTTATGTACTGGAGTTTTTGTATTAGACTTTTTGGTGCTGGCTGCTTTATTTTCTTTTTATTTAATTTTTTATTTTATTTTTTTTTCACTTTTAATTTTGAGCGCAGCGTTAACCTTTGTGGTTCTTTTAATATTCCACATGATTTTTAATATTTTGAATAGGCAAGGGCATGCTGACTCCTCCACAGAGTACAGTATGGAGTCCTATTATAGGTTTATTTCTTAGCCACTTTACTCAAAATCAAAATCTTTACTCAAATTCTTTCTAAATGTATGTTTACAGGATTCAAAATTAACAGAAGGTGGAGTTCTCTGAGAGACCGTTTTCGAAGAGATTGAGGTAGAGTGTGCAAGCGGTTCAGGAGCTACCACATCTTCAAAATGTTGTCCTTCCTAAGGAAAGTCATGGACGTTAGACTGTAAGTGATGTTTGGATGTTCCATCTAGAAAGTGAAAAAAGTAGGTCTCCATATAGTAAGGTTTTGTGACCAAATGTTCCTCCATTTTATTGTAGTACATCATCAAACGTCTCAGAGTGTGAGGAGAACACTGAAAATATTGAGACAGAAGCAGTGCAGGGAGGTAAGCAAGCCACACGTCACGATCCTCGCGGCGGGACAAAAAGCCTGAAAATCCTGAGATATACAAAGCCATGAAGTCCTTTATGGACGTGATCACCTCCTTTAAAAGACAGGAGAGTAAGGATCAATTCTGTGATCCAAATAACTCAAATGCGTCCTTCCTGAGGACAATTTATCATAAACTTCAAAAAGCACCATCAGAGAGGCAGATGGAAATACAGTATCTCACAAAAGTGAGTACACTCCTCACATTTTTGTAAATATTTTATTATATCTTTTCACGTGACAATACTGAAGAAATTACACTTTGCTACAATGTAAAGTAGTGAGTGTACAGCTTGTATAACAGTGTAAATTTGCTGTCCCCTCAAAATAACTCAACACACAGCCATTAATGTCTAAACCGCTGGCAACAAAAGTGAGTACACCCCTAAGTGAAAATGTCCAAATTGGGCCCAAAGTGTCAAAATTTTGTGTGGCCACCATTATTTTCCAGCACTGCCTTAACCCTCTGGGGTATGGAGTTCACCAGAGCTTCACAGGTTGGCACTTGAGTCCTCTTTCACTCCTCTATGAGGACATCACGGAGCTGGTGGATGTTAGAGACCTTGCGCTCCTCAACCTTCCATTTGTATATGCCCCACAGATGCTCAATAGGGTTTAGGTCTGGAGACATGATTGGCCAGTCCATCATCTTTACCCTCAGCTTCTTTAGCAAGGCAGTGGTAGTCTTGGAGGTGTGTTTGGGGTCGTTATCATGTTAGAATACTGCCCTGCGGTCTAGTCTCCGAAGGGAGGGGATCATGCTCTGCTTCAGTATGTCACAGTACATGTTGGCATTCATGGTTCCCTCAATGAACTGTAGCTCCCCAGTGCTGGCAGCACTCATGCAGCCCCAGACCATGACACTCCCACCAACGTGCTTGACTGTAGGCAAGATACACTTGTCTTTGTACTCCTTACCTGGTTGCTGCCACACACGCTTGACATCATCTGAACCAAATAAGTTTATCTTGGTCTCATCAGACCACAGGACATGGTTCCAGTAATCCATGTCCTTAGTCTGCTTGTCTTCAGCAAACTGTTTGCAGGCTTTCTTGTGCATCATCTTTAGAAGAGGCTTCCTTCTGGGATGACAGTCATGCAGACCAATTTGATGCAGTGTGCGGCGTATGGTCTGAGCACTGACAGGCTGACCACCCACCCCTTCAACCTCTGCAGCAATGCTGGCAGCACTCATATGTCTCCCAAAGACAATCTATGGATATGGCACTGGGCACATGCATTCAACTTCTTTGGTCGACCATGGCGAGGCCTGTTCTGAGTGCTGAGTGGAACCTGTTCTGTTAAACCACTGAATGGTCTTGGCTACCGCTGCAGCTCAGTTTGAGGGTCTTGGCAATCTTCTTATAGCCTAGGTCATCTTTATGTAGAGCAACTTTTTTTTTTATTCAGATCCTCAGAGAGTTCTTTGCCATGAGGTGCCATGTTGAACTTCCAGTGACCAGTATGAGAGAGTGAGAGCGATAACACCAAAATTAACACACCTGCTCCCTATTCACACCTGAGACCTTGTAACACTAATGAGTCACATGACACTGGGGAGGGAAAATGGCTAATTGGGCCAAATTTGGACATTTTCACTTAGGGGTGTACTCACGTTTGTTGCCAGCAGTTTAGACATTATTGGCTGTGTATTGAATTATTTTGAGGGGACAGCAAATTTACACTGTTATACAAGCTGTACCCTCACTACTTTACATTGTAGCAACATGTCATTTCTTCAGTGTTGTCACATGAAAAGATTTAATAAATAAATAATAAATAAATATAATAAATATTTACAAAAATGTGAGGGGTGTACTCACTTTTGTGACATACTGTACATATGGGTATATTTAATTATGTGGGGGATGTATTAGAGCTGCCGAGTCAGGAATGCCATTGCCCACTATTAGCCAGTATGAACCCCCTCGGAGGTCATACCGTCAATATTCATATGAGTCCCCATGCCTTCCGGCCCAGCCATATCTACCACCCTATCCACAGACCCCTGTGCGTTCATACAGCTCAATGCACAATACCCAGAGCCCTTCTTATGTAAGTTCCTCTGCTGCTCATTCCTCACAGGGAACATATCCTCTGATTGTAAACACTAGCTCAAATTCTGCCGATGTTTCTCAAGCTAATAGCCAAACCAGCTCTGGTTCTTCTTCCCAACCTTCTACTTAAATTTCCCCATCCCCCACCTCTTTTTATGAGGATTTGTAACCTGTTTTTTATGTTAAATTAAGAATATTTGCAGTTTGCATATTTTATATTTGTTAAAACTTTGACAAATAAAAAAAAGTTACGTAAAAAAACCTTTATTTTAAAAGGGTTATGCAAAATAATAAAACTAAAACAGTTTTGAACATATCATGTGCATTTGTGTCTTTTTATGCTATCAAAACACAATGAAATAACCAAAAACAGCAAACATAACACAAGTAATTTTCATATGGCATCTTAGGACATATTTGTACATGTATTGAAATTTGCACTGCATTAAATATATTGATATTGCCATGGAACATCTCCTGGTGGAGATAGAAAGTAGTCGGCAAATTGTTACCGCATGACAATGTAGGATCTCCTTGCACATACTCTGCCGTACTGTACGGACGGTAGGTGGAACTCTTCCTCTTCCTTAACATGGATGCCCTCCTTATCCTGGACAATATTATTAAGAATGCAGCAGGCCTGAATTACTAACTCAGCATTCTCAAGACTGAGTTTCAACAGTGTTTGGAAAACACAACATTTACTGGACAATATGCTAAATGTACATTCAATGAGGCGTCTTGCGTGGCTCAGCTGATAGTTAAAAATCCTCTTCTTGTCATCCATATTACTTCTGGCATAAGGCCTCAGCAGATATTGAGAAAGTGCAAAGGCCTCATCTGCAACAAGCACGAAATGCAGGTCTGGTCCTTCAGTTCCAGGCAGAGGCTGATCAGATGGTATGTTGAATCGCCCTTCTTGCAGACTTTGACCCATTACAGATTTACAGAACACTCTGGAATCAGAACTGCTGCCATATGCCTCAATGTCCACAGCGATAAATTTATAATTGCTATCACAGATAGCCATGAGGACCAATGAAAAAATGTTCTTGTAATTATGAAATTTGGACCCGGAATGTGGAGGCTTTTGGATACGGATATGCTTTCCATCAAGGGCTCCGATACAATTTGGAAATTTTGCTTGATTCCAAGATCCATCTGCTATTCTTTGCCACATGTTTCCATATGGTAATGGCATCACTGCTGGACACAGCTCTTCCCATATGGCTAAGCAATATCATGCACTATCTCCAAAATAGTTGAAATACCCAGTAGAAAATAATGGTTTAAAAAGGTAAGACCCCAACAATATAATCAGAATAGAGGTTTTAAACCACCGTATGATAAATATGATTATCAATACCAACAAGGAAGACAGGAAGGAAGACAGCCCCAAATGGACTATACCGGTAATTATGATGAATATACACAAAGTAAACCCAATAGGGGGGTCAATATAATGACTATCAGAATTCCCCAAGAGCTGTATGTGGGTATGAAATCCAGACAGAAAACCGATATGGTTCATTACAGAATTATTCAGAAAATCAGGATGAAGATTCCATGTATAGGGAATGGTATTATAGACCATAACAAGACAATATGGGATGCCCAAACGGATCTCAGGGTATAGTCCCGTTAATAACTAAAACTGACAATTTTTTAGGGAAAGGACAGGCAAAAAATGGAAAACCAAGAGAGGATGTAGGGGAGGGAAGCGGAGCCGTTCCCAAAAAGAGAAAGAGGTAACATGTGAGGGTATTTTTAATTTAAGTGGAATAGAGCTCACTAAAGCTGAAAAAATTATATTGAATAAAGGACTTAAATTTGTTCCACAAAAACCCCTGAATAAATTTCAAACATTTATTGATGTTCAAAAATATGTTAGGAAATCAAGTATAAAGAGACATTACCTTACCTAAAGGTACGGTTAATAAAATTAAACTGTCTGGAACAGGGTTAAGGAATGCATCAACATTCAATCCACCTGGAAAACAGATGCCCAGTATAGGTGTTTTTAAAGATTTGGTTCTGCAGGATTTGCGAAAAGTGGTTTAGTTAATGATGGTATAAAATCCCTTTGTGAAAGAAAGGACCTAATTATTTGTCCAGCAGATAAGGGTGGGGGGACCGTATTGTTAAGAAAACAGGATTACCTAGAGGAAATGAAAAATTTACTGTCAGATGAAAATACATATTAAATTCTCAAAAAAGATCCAACTAATCAGTATACGCGATTATTAAATAATTGAATACAGGAAGCATTTAGGAAAGGGCTTTTAAATGAAAAAGAAAAATAATTTTTAATTCCTCTAGCCCCGAGGATAACTATCATTTACTATTTTCCAAAAGTGCACAAAAATTCTCAAAAACCTCCAGGTCGACCTAAAGTTAGTGAAATTGACTCAATAACGGATCTCAGGGTATAGTCCTGTGACTATACCCTAAATCTCCATTCCCAGTTGATGCTTGTTACAGGGAAACGTGTCAGTTGGAGAGAATCTTGTGATGTCACCACGCACCAGCTGGCAGCCTGATAGCTTAGAGCTGTGTGTTGTATGTATTTCTTCGCTGTGCATGAGAAGTCTTTGAAATAAATTACTATGATTTGCTGCACTATGAAGTTCCTCTTCAGAGTATCGAGCAGAGCAAAAGGAAATGTATTAATCCATTTTGCTATCTTTGATGGAGGAGACCGGCTATCCCCTTTGGAGCAGGCCGGGTGGAACATCACTGCTGATTGTTGCTGTTTACAGAGTGAATGCAAAATCATTAATTCATATTGCTGTCCTTGACAGGGGAGAGTGGCTGTCTCTTTTTTTCTGGAGTGGACAGGGTGAAATGTCACTGTTGAGTGCTGCTGATACCAGGCGAGTCTGACCCCTATAATTTGGGGTCCATCAAGTTCAGTAAGAGGCAATCTGGCTTTATTAAAGCTCACTTCTCCTATCCAGATTTTAAGCATATGATCAGTCACCATTGCAGCGTGTGAGGGGCGCCATCAAAAGTTGCTTTTATCATCACCTTGTCAATTTGTTTCTGTTGGGACTTTTTGATATATCAAATATAAGTATTCCGTGTGGATCTTCACCTCAAAGTTTGGTTTGGGACTTTTCAACACCTTTTTTTACTTTAATAACTAATCAATTAGTGATTAATTTATTCACTTAAACACATTAATTCACTAAACTGCTAATTGTGTTTGCATGATTTTATATATTGTTGTGGTTGTTTTTTTTTTTGCACAATCTCCTCCTGTGTATATATATATATATATATATATATATATATATATATATATATATATATATATATATATATATATATATATATATATATATATATATATATATATGTAGAGGTACTGCCTGCCTTTTAATATGAACCCAGTCAGGAATCCCTGAATGCAGGTACACTATTGGGATCTGAGCTAGTTGATCTGACTGGTAGTACCAAAAAGAGATTAGGAAGACCAAAGCCTCCCTGGTTCCATACTTGGAATAAAACCAATTTTGAGAGGCGATGACCCTTATTTCCCCAAGAAATAATAATAATAATTGTAACCGTTGTAAGCAAGCTTTAACTATTGGTATAGGAAGAGACCTAGAGAAGTATAAAATACGAGGAATTAAAGTAATTTTAATTGCATTAATCCAATTTAGCCAAGAAAGGCCATGATGAGCCCACTTGGTAAGGTCAGATTCTATTTTTTTAAAGAACAGGGGATAGTTTGGTTAACCCCTAGATAAGGGATCGTAGAATCACTCTAGGTGAACTCAAAGACCGGAGATTTTACCAAAGTCCTCCAAAAGGCAGCAGATGTTCGGGAGAGAAACCAATGGGGAGGAGACAAACAATAGAATATCATCTGCGAAAAGAGCACATTTATGAGTTAATAGAACATTCCAAAGGGGTTCCTTGTAGGATAACATTGAAGAAACGGGCAGGAAGATAGGGTTGTGGCAAAAGTTTTGTAGTAGGGGACAGAAAATCCATCGGGTCCCAGGGTCGAGTGTTTTTTCAAGTGTTAAATGACTAGCGCTACCTCTTCAGCCGAGATTGGGGCTCACGGTTTTGGGGATGAGGATCTTCTAGTTTAAGGATCTTAATTGTGTCAAGAAAGGGCTCAAGTTTAGACTGATGGGAGTTAGGCCCCACGCTATAAAGTTTTTGATAGAATTCCTGAAACGCTCCCATTATGCGATGTGGGTTCTGAGATAACTTCCCCCCCTCTATCCTAATTTTAGGTATTGCGAAGGACCGAGATTTTGGAGACAATCTCCTTGCTAGCATGGAGCCCAATTTATCTCTTTGGGAATAGAATCTAGCCCCGCTCCAACGTAGGCTCTTCTCCGCCTTGGAGGTAAGGGCCAGTTTGAGAGCTATGCAAGCAGAATCTAGTTTGTCTATGGGGACCGACTGCGGGTTGGCTTTATGCTTTTTAGATAAGGCAATGAACTTGTTTTACAATCTATCAATGTCCGCACATTTAGCTTTATGGAGCTGGGAAGCTTTATGAATGAGTTTGTTCCTTATTGTAGCCTTGTGTGCTGCCCAAAGTGTTTCTGGGGAAATACCTGGAGTGTCATTTATAAGGAAACATTCCTTGATAGCATCCTCAATCTCTCTAGTCCTGATGGGATCACTAAGAATCGACTCATTAAGCCTCCAGAATCACTGTACCCTCTAATAGGAGGGTTCAGGGTCTGCAATTAAGTTTGAAAAAAGGAGTATTGTCCCCTGTTTGGAGCATAATAGGACACGAAAGAGTAGATTTGATTATCAAGGACCCCTTTACCTAGGATGAATATTCCCTCAGGATCTTTACGTTCCAGAAGGAGTGTGAATTTACAACTTTTGGGAAAAAACAATCGCCACCCTCTTAGTTTTGTCTTCAGCATTGACCATAAAAGTTTAGGAAATTTGGCGTGGATGAACAAAGGGCTAAATTTCTTAGGAAAGTGAGTCTCCTGTAGCAGAACTACATCAATTTTATGCTTTTGAAAATATTGCAAGGCCTTCCTCCATTTAATTGGAGAGTTTAGTCCCTGGGTGTTGCAAGAAACCACCCGGAGGGTGGTACCAGCCATGGAGCAAAGGGGTGGAAACAGCCAGCATCATGAAAGCACTTACCCAGCGCCACTTGAGGAGATTACCATGGGATCCACCACCAAGGAGAGATTCTACTACTGTTGCGATCTGCCAGCTAGGTAGATCCAGGTCAGTCACTAAAAGAGAAAGAAAGTTAGAGAGAGAAGAAAGACAGAAGAATGCAAAGGGATAGAGAGAGGGGGTAGGGGTGAAGGGAATCAGACAAGGGTGAGAGGATGTCCCTCACCACTTATCAACATTACCATAAATGCCTCCACTTCCAGAGAAGAGACAGTCCTTGATGGAATACTTCCAAATCTCTGACACAGGAGGAGGGGCATGAGCACGGCTCCAGCCATGAAACATCCTGCAAATAGGCAAACCAAAAGGGCCCATAGGCCTTAGGCTAAGTGAAGGCACCAACATTAAAAATGAATTATTTTTAAACCCGAGCATAGTATTTAAATATGTGAGCACAAGGACGGGATGAAGGATTCGGTTAAGGGGTAGCTGGGGGAGGGAATACTGGGGGACAGAAATTAGGAAAGGCGGGAGAGGGAAGGTTTGGAAGGGGAGGGGGTGGGATATACAAGGGCAGTCTGGCCCTAAGATTGTTTGTGAAGGCAAAGGGCCCCAGAAATGTAACATCTGAAGGAGAAAACAAACCCTGTGTTGGTAGTGGGTCTAACTCCGCTTTAGATCAACAGTGCACAGGGGGTAGAGAGTCGCCCCAGGAGCAAAGGCAGTCCTGCTCCCTGTACACTGTCCAACCTTTCAAGACCATTTTCCTCCCTTTCTGTTAAACAAAGGATAACTTGACCAAAAAAAGAAACCCCTGTAATAAACATAAGGGGGGAACCAATTGGCCTAAGAAGGCCTAAACCGAGCACTAAAAAGTATATGTGAGACAACAGGATCAACTAATGAACCCCAGAGAAAGGTAACCTCCCTTGGAAGAATGAAGAGGGTAAGGAAATCCAGGGACATAGAATGTCATGGGGGGAGAGTCTCTTTCTTGGACTTGTACTTTTCCCACACCGGAGTCAGGGGCTTGATGGAAGCTGTCGTTTCAATGAGTTTGCCATGGAGCTCAAGTGTTGTGGATTTGGATCCTGTCAAAGGATGTCCAGCTTCAGTAACTGATGCTCTCCTTCAGAAAATGAGGCAAATGTGTAGGGTTTATTTTTGAAGAGAAACTTGAGGTTAAATGGGAAAAGCCACCAGTATTTAATATTGAGTGGCTATGGGAGCTCATTGTGCTCCCTCATATGCTAACCTGTACCTGGGGGGTAGGAGCGTGATCTGTTTTCTGATGAGTTTTGAGCCTTTGAATTGAATAAGGTCATATCCTGGCATAGATACTTCGATGATGTCTTTATATTTTGGGCAGAATCAAAAGAGGAACTGACAGCCTTCTTGGAGGGCCTTGAACAGAACACCTACAATCTAAAGTTCACGTATAACTTTAACTTGGAAATAATTACTTTTCTTAAATCTATATTAATGAAACAGGCTCCCTCTGCTCTACTCTGTACAGGAAGCCCTAAGCTGGAAATATTATCTTACATGCCAGCAGTTTGCATACTGAATCTTTACTGAGTAGTATCCCGTATAGCCAGTTCTTGAGAATAAGTCGCAATTGTACTTTTGGATAGTGACTTTCAGAAAGAGGCTGATGCCCTTCAGGGACGTCTTTTGACAAGAGGCTATAGTAAAACTTGCCTGAGAAAAGCTTTCAATAAAGTTAGAGCATTAGATAGACATACCCTGATATACATGCCCAGGAATCCCACTCAAATAGCATTCACTAGAATAATCACCAGATACAATAGCCAACATGCCAAAGTCAGGACAATTTACAACAAATACTGGGACCTTTTAGCAGCAGATCCAAAAATCGGTAAATATATCAAACCTTTCCCAAAAATCACTTACAAGAGATCCAGGTCATTAATAGACACTTTGTTGGCAAGCCACCATACTTGTGTGGACATATGTGGAACAAAAACTCCTGGCACTTACCCATGTGGTAAGTGCAATTACTGTCCACACATATTGGAGGGCCCCAATGTGCTTCTTGCAAACAATAATTTGTGGACACCTAAATACAGAGTAACCTGTCAATCCAAGCGCCCGTTCTTTTAAAGGATAAGGGATCATATATCCTTAATATCCAAACACAAAAGGGAGACGTCTATAAGTAGACACGTAGACCTCTACCATAACTCTGATCTCAAATTGATTGGCTTTTTTGCATTAGAACACATCTCCCCACATGAAAGGGGGGTTGAGATTGATACTAAACTATTACAATTAGAAACAAAATGGATATACATGTTCCAAACGACCAGGTATCCTGGCTTGAATGAAGGGATAAGTTATAAACTTTTGACAATTTTCTGTCTTCAGTCTTTTAAAAAATACATTATTTTTTTTCTTACATATGCTTGCACTCTCCCTCAGAAATTGCGGCCTATCCAATAAAGTTGTAAATGGTGTGCTGAAAGACTATGCAATTTTTTTTATTTTAATTTGAAACAGATATAAACTATTTTTATCTTTCCAGATGCAATATGCCTGTTAAATCCAAAAAGGCTTAACAGCTGTGGTGCTAACTGCAAATTGTTTAACCCTTCAGTCTATGATTTAAGATGTTTTTTCTAGATGCAATATGCCTGCTCAGTGGCTCAGAAATAGCATCCATACAGGCAAAGGATCTGTAGCTAAAAAAATGGTGGAATCAACCTGCGCTAATGAGCAATACGTGATAAAAATATATATTCACAGAGTGCAGCTGCAAAAAAAACTCCAAATATCCATGAAGTGATAAACATATAAATAAAACTTAATTGCGCTGGCAATAATGATATAATTAAAGAGTGCTTAGGAGACACAATAAGTATGTGAATCCCAACCGAAATAACAATAAGTGCATAAAGTCCTTATCCAAAAATGCAACAAATAATAATGTATGCTGAAAATCGATAATCATACATCAAAACCACTTATGATCAGTCGATAATTGGATAAAAATGGATAAGAAGAAAAAGTCCACTTAATATGTCTCATCACCAAACCATGAGAACTGATGAGCCGAAGTAATTCTTATCTGATGTACATTGATTGCAGAAAAGAGAGTAATAGATGTACGCTTACCCCAATTGTTGGACCTCCTCTATGGCAAGGTCGTATGGGCTTACAGATATCACCCTCTGCAGGGACAGAATGTTGGTATCCGGATCTTGACAGCATGTACCGCCGACTTCAGTGTGGTCTGGATAGTCCAACTGCTCCGACATCAGAGGGGGGACTCAGGAATGGAAAAGCCTTCTTATCCTGGCTGCATCGATCCGGATGAGGAGAACACAGCGGCGGCTCTTTCTTCTCTCCCCTGCGCTCTGCTTGCTGCCATGCCAGGAACATGGCAGCAAGCAGAGCGCAGGGGAGAGAAGAAAGAGCCGCCGCTGTGTTCTCCTCATCCGGATCGATGCAGCCAGGATAAGAAGGCTTTTCCATTCCTGAGTCCCCCCTCTGATGTCGGAGCAGTTGGACTATCCAGACCACACTGAAGTCGGCGGTACATGCTGTCAAGGTCCGGATACCAACATTCTGTCCCTGCAGAGGGTGATATCTGCAAGCCCATACGACCTTGCCATAGAGGAGGTCCAACAATTGGGGTAAGCGTACATCTATTACTCTCTTTTCTGCAATCAATGTACATCAGATAAGAATTACTTCGGCTCATCAGTTCTCATGGTTTGGTGATGAGACATATTAAGTGGACTTTTTCTTCTTATCCATTTTTATCCAATTATGGACTGATCATAAGTGGTTTTGATGTATGATTATCGATTTTCAGCATACATTATTATTTGTTGCATTTTTGGATAAGGACTTTATGCACTTATTGTTATTTCGGTTGGGATTCACATACTTATTGTGTCTCCTAAGCACTCTTTAATTATATCATTATTGCCAGCGCAATTAAGTTTTATTTAAAGGATCTGTAGTACAAGTCTGTAACAATTTTTCATTTTTAATCTCCTAAATGTAATGTGCTTGCTCTCGTCCTCTGAAATTGCAGTCTACCCAAGAAAGGCTTAAAGGCGTGCATAAATTTGTGCAAATTGTTTAGCACAAATACTAGGAAATGAAAGTCTTTTTTAATTAAATTTACCTGCTCTCTCCCTCTGAAATAGCAGACTATCAAAAAAGTTTCAAAATCTGCTACAAATACATATTATTTTTTAAATTGTATTTTTTTCATCAAGATGAAATTTGCATGCTCTCTACCTCTAACATAGTATCTTAGCTAAAAGGAGTACATACTGTTGACTGTGTATAACACCAGCCTAGCTTTTGCTCATGTGTAGCACAGGGCAAGTTGTTGGTTGCTAACGACCACTTTGTAAAAACTGCTGTCTCTCTCCAGCAGTCTAACACACCTCTAATCCTCCTTGCCACCACCACAGTGCTCTAGACAGTTTCTGTTCAAAATATTTTGTAGCATGAGGCTATTAAAAAACACTGCTTTTGGTTTAGCAGGAGAACAATTGAAACCTATTTCCGTAGCAAACATATAATTTAATCTTAATGAAGTTTATGAGAGGGGGTGGGGGAATCTGGCAAATCAATATTGTCCATTTTCAAGGCTGATTGATAACATTTTAAGACCCATCCCGTTGCTCCCATTCACCTCTGAACTTTTAGAACGCTTAGTGTACAATCGTCTGAGCTTCTAGCTCATTGAAAACAACCTTCTTGACCCCTTACAGTCTAGCTTTCACTCGCGGCACTCCACAGAAACTGCCCTACTAAAACTCATAGTTACATAGTTAGTAAGGTTGAATAAAGACACCAGTCCATCCAGTTCAACCTGAGTGAATTTGGGTGTGTGTCTACAATCATCCCTATTTATTTAAGGTACCCATAAAGCGCTGCCAATTCACGCAGCACTCACACACATACATCGTACACCCACATTGATCCCTACCCTAAGGAGTCCACAATCCAAGGTCCCCAACTCACATTCATATACTAGGGCCAATTTTGAACAGAAGCCAATTAAACCTACCAGCATGTCTTTGGAGTGTGGGAGGAAACCGGAGTACCCGGAGGAAACCCACGCAGGCACAGGGAGAACATGCAAACTCCAGGCAGGTAGTGTCGTGGTTGGGATTCGAACCAGCGACCCTTTTTACTGCTAGGCGAGTTTGCTACCCACTACACCACTGTGCTGCCTTAAATAATACTCCTACTACTTGACCTTCGATACTATTGACCACCCACTCCGTTCCCCTGGCCTCCAAGATTCTACTCTATCCTGGTTCTCCTCCTACCTATCACAGCACTCCTTCAGTGTTACCTACAACACTGTCTCTTCCTCTCCACTTCCTCTTTCTCTAGGGGTCACCCAAGGCTCTGTTCTTGAACCCCTTCTATTCTCTATCTGCACCTCCTCCCTTGGTCACTTGATAACCTCCCACAGCTTACAATACCATCTCTATGCTGATGACACCCAAATCTACCTGCCTACTCCTCACTCCTTCAGTCTCCTCTCGCAATACTAGCTGATATATCAGCATGGATGTCGCACTACTTCCTTAAAATAAATCTCTCTAAAACTGAGCTGATAATATCCCCCCCTGCCCATGTCCCCCTCCATGGCTTTTCCATCAAGGTCATAATGCAAAGCTAATTATGTGCTCTGTTGACTGATGTATGCATACAAGCATGAACTCTGTTTTATTTTTACACTATTTAATTTCCTACTCATATACTAAAGTAAAATAGTTCCCATGCAGTGTCAAGTATGGGAACTATCTGAAAGCCTGTATCATTATGCCATATCATCATATATAGTACATCATGTACATTATTATGTACAGTATATACTGTATGGGTTAAATGAAACATGATGTTGTGTGAATATTCAATTACCAATCATTTGTAGATTAAATACAGTGCCTTGAAAAAGTATTTATGCCCCTTGAAATCTTCCACATTTTGTCATGTTACAACCAAAAATGTAAATGTATTTTATTGGGATTTAATGTGATAGACCAACACAAAGTGGCACATAATTGTGAAGTGAAAGGGAATTGATAAATGGTTTTCCAATTTTTTACAAATAAATATCTGAAAAGTGGGGCGTGCATTTTTTCTCAGTCCCCTTTACTCTGATACCCCTAACTAAAATCTAGTGGAATCAATTGCCTTCAGAAGTCACCTAATTAGTAAATAAAGTCCACCTGTGTGTAGATTAATCTCAGTATAAATACAGCTGTTCTGTGAAACCCTCAGAGGTTTGTTAGAAACCCTTAGTGAACAAACAGCATCATGAAGGCCAAGGAACACACCAGACAGGTCAGGGATAAAATTGTGGAGAAGTATAGAGCAGGGTTAGGTTAATAAAACCATCCCAATCCATCATCTGAAAATGGAAAGAGTATGGCACAACTGCAAACCTACCAGGACATGGCTGTCCATCTAAACTGCCAGTCCAGGCAAGGAGAGCATCAATCAGAGAAGCAGCCAAGAGGCCCATGGTAACTCTGGAGGAGCTGCAGAGATCCACAGCTCAGGTGGGATGATCTGTCCACAGGAGTTTTGCACTCCACAAATCTGGCCTTTATGGGACAGTGGCAAGAAGAAAGCCATTGCTGAAAGAAAGTTGCGTAAGAATTAAGATTAAGAAGTCCAGTTTGCAGTTAGCAAGAAGCCATGTGGGGGACACAGCAAACTTATGGAAGAAGGTGCTCTGGTCAGATGGGATAAAAGAACTTTTTGGCTTAAAATAAAAACACTATGTGTGGAGGAAAACTAACACTGCTCATCACCCTGAGCACACCGTCCCCACTGTGATACATGGTGGTGGCAGAATCAGGTTGTGAGGATGCTTTTCTTCAGCAAGGACAGGGAAGCTGGTCAGGGAAGCTGGTTGATGGGAAGATGGATGGAGCCAAATACAGGGTAATCTTGGAAGAAAATCTGTTAGAGTCTGCAAAAGACTTGAGACTGGGGCGGAAGTTGACCTTCCAGCAGGACAACGACCCTAAACATACAGCCAGAACTACAATGGAATGGTTTAGATCAAAGCATATTCATGTGTTAGAATGGGTCAATCAAAGTCCAGACCTAAATCCAATTAAGAATCTGTGGCAATACTTGAAAATTGCTGTTCACAGATGCTCTCCATCCAATCTGACAAAGCTTGAGCTATTTTGCAAAGAAGAATGGGCAAAAATGTCACTCTCTAGATGTGCAAAGCTGGTAGAGACATACCCCAAAAGACTTGCAGCTGTAATTTCAGTGAAAGGTGGTTCTACAAAGTATTGACTCAGGGGGGCTGAATACAAATGCACGCCACGCATTTCAGATATCTACTTGTAATAAATTATGAAAACTATTCATCATTTTCCTTCCACTTCACAATTATGTGATACTTTGTGTTGGTCTATCACATAAAATCCCAATAAAATACATTTACGTTTTTGCTTCTAACATGACAAAATGTTGAAAATTTCAAGGGGCATGAATACTTTTTCAAGGCACTGTAAGTGAACAAGAACTTGCTTTCTCATGATTGAGTAATTTGCATATTTTTGTGAACAGCTTTAGCTCCATATGTAAATCAGCCTCAGTCTGTCAACACCTGAATGTTTTGTAGAATGAGGCTACAAAATGCTCAAACATAAAACAAATCAATTGTTTTCTATGGCGCCTGTTCACACCTGAGAGCGTGTACATCTTTAAGCAAATGAACAGACAAAAACAGTCTGTCACCAGGAAACTGGGACATCTATTCACAAGAACCTTGTGAATGTCCTGCAAGAGCCCAAAAGAGCAGCTGTGTGGATGAGCACACCAGGAGAGGTGTGAATACAAGTAAAAACATTCAGGAGCAACCACAATTGAAAGCGCTGATCAGGACAGTCTTGAAAGGACAAAGTCAAATAAAAAAAACACTCAATGGGATAAAAACATGTGTCGATTTAATAATATGTGATTGGATGAAAAATTATCTAGACATCTCCTTGAATAGATGGAACTACTGCAAAGCGTGCTCCTCACTGTGACCATACCTTAAGCATCAGTCGGTGGTGGACTGGCTTGGTGGGGCACTGCTGCGATGGCAAAACCTTTATGTGCTCCTGGATGTCACTAGGAAGAGGGAAGCCAGCATGTGCAGAGCCGGATGGACAGTGGGGAGCCTCGATGGGATCCCCAATGGTGCGTGGTGGAATCACGCGGCAACCAGGAAGCAAAGGGGGGGCTGAGAGTCAGCCAGAGCAACCACCGACTCGAGCAAGTGGGCGGGAACACCCGAACGTGACGTCATACGATCGAGGAATGCAGGTCCAAAATGAAGCTTGGAGCACAACAGGTGGAGAGCAAGCGGAGGAGAGTAGAGAGGGAAGATAGTTGTCATCTTGACTACGCGTATCAGGGCATGGCCCTTCTTCAGGTTATGTGACATGGGGGTTTAAATAGGGGCGGACCGTGGGAAGAATCACAGATTAAAAGGAACCATGTTTTTTCCACCGCAGCATACCTCCATCGTTTAAACAACCTGATGACAAAGACTTATTATATATACACACTACAAACAATTAGACAAATACAAGGGAATACAATAAAAATAAGCAGGATGAACAAGAAATAATGGTTATAATATGAATTAAATGTCTTAATTGAGATACACAGTATCTCACAAAAGTGAGTACACCCCTCACATTTTTGTAAATATTTTATTATATCTTTTAATGTGACAACACTGAAGAAATTACACTTTGCTACAATGTAAAGTAGTGAGTGTACAGCTTGTATATCAGTGTAAATTTGCTTTCCCCTTTAAAATAAGTGAGTACACCCCTAAGTGAAAATGTCCAAATTGGCCCAAAGTGTCATTATTTTGTGTGGCCACCATTATTTTCCAGCATTTCCTTAACCCTCTTGGGCATGGAGTTCACCAGAGCTTCACAGGTTGCCACTGGAGTCCTCTTCCACTTCTCCATGATGACATCATGGAGCTGGTGGATGTTAAAGACCTTGCGCTCCTCCACCTTCCATTTGAGGATGCCGCACAGATACTCAATAGGGTTTAGGTCTGGTGACAGGCTTGGCCAGTCCATCACCTTTACCCCTAGCTTCTTTAGCAAGTCAGTGGTCATCTTGGAGGTGTGTTTGGGGTCGTTATGTTGGAATACTGCCCTGCGGCGCAGTCTCCTCACCTGGTTGCCGCCACACACGCTTGACCAAATAAGTTTATCTTGGTCTCATCAGACCACAGGACATGGTTTTAGTAATCCATGTCCTTAGTCTGCTATTTCACAAAGACAACCTCTAGATATGAATCTCAGCACGTGCACTCAACTTCTTTGGTCAACTATGGCAAGGCCTGTTCTGAGTGGAACCTGTCTTGTTAAACCACTGTATGGTCTTGGCCACCGTTCTGCAGCTCAGTTTCAAGGTCTTGGCAATCTACTTATAGCCTAGGCCATATTTATGTAGAGCAACAATTCTTTTTTTCAGATCCTCAGAGAGTTCTTTGCCATGAGGTGCCATGTTGAACCTCCAGTGACCAGTATGAGAGAGTGAGAGCGATAACACCAAATTTAACACACCTGCTCCCCATTCACACCTTGTAACACTAATGAGTTACATGACACCGGGGAGGGAAAATGGCTAATTGGGCCCAATTTGTACATTTTCACTTAGGGGTGTACTCACTTTTGTTGCCAGTGGTTTAGACATTAATGGCTGTGTGTTGAGTTATTTTGAGGGGACAGTAAATTTACATTGTTATACAAGCTGTACACTTAGTTCTTTACATTGTAGCAAAGTGTAATTTCTTCAGTGTTGTCACATTAAAAGATATAATAAAATATTTCCAAAAAATGTGAGGGGTGTAATCACTTTTGTGAAAAAAAACAATACAATAAAAAAATAATAAATATATATTCCATGTAGGAATGGACAAGTGGTGCCCAATACAAAACATCCTATTCTATATGTTTACTATGATCCCCTCAGTATGTAACCTATGGGTACACCCTGAGGATATACAGACTGAAAACTGTTGGTGACAGGACAATAAGGAATGATAACAGAAGGAATCTAGATGATATTATGAATCTCTAGGCCGTTGTTCAACCCATTGGGAGATAAAGAAGCCAGTTTTTAGATCCAGAATGATTCTAGTTTGCACAACAAGGAGAACCTCTCGTTTTTAGTCAGAGAACCACCCGGGATGCATTCGATGGCCACAACCTTTAGACAATGGATGTTTTTAGCATGATAGGTTTTGAAGTGGCGGGGGCACTATGTTTATGAAGTCCCCTTTGTATAAACCCTCGGTGCTCCCCTACACATTTTCGTAAGGTTCGCATTGTGCGGCCCACGTATAACAAGTTGCACGGGCATATGAGTACATATATCACATACTCAGTGGAGCAGGTAATAAATTGCTTTATATTGTACTCATTACCGGCCCTATCAGAAAAAGAGGATTGGCAATGTTGGATGAACTGGCAAGTCAGACAACCCCTTTTCTTACAATGGAAAATACCGGTTCTGTTTTTGAAATAGAACCTAATGTCCATAACGCTCTTATTTCGAGAACACTTAAGTTTGCTTGGGGCAACAATGTTCTTCAGAGTACGTGTTCTTTTGAATGTGATCTGTAGCTCTGGGGGTAGGATAGGTCCTAGTTTCCAATCCATATGCAGAATATGCCAATGTTTCTTAACAATATTCTGAATGGATCTATATTTGCCACGAAGGTGGGTCCATTTTCACAAAAAACTATTGCAAACCCACCAGTGGCAACTCATACTCTGTACTACTAAGATTCGAAAAGAGCCAGATGTCAACACAATTAGGTTTATCACCGAATATAACAGCATATATAGATCCATTCAGATCATGGGGATCCCATCAAGGCTCCACATTGTCCATCCGGCTCTGCACATGCTGGCTTCCCTCTTCCTAGTGACATCCAGGAACACATGAAGGTTTTGCCATCGCAGCACTCCCCCACCAAGCCAGTCCACCACCAACTGTTGCTTAAGGTACTGTCACAGTGAGGAGCACGCTTTGCAGTAGTTCCATCTATACAAGGAGATGTCTATATAATTTTTCATCCAATCACATGTTATTATTAAATCAACACATTTTTATCTCATTGAACATTTTTATTATTTGACTGTTTGCCCTTTCAAGACTGTCCTGATCAGCGCTTTCAATTGGGGTTGCTCCTGAATGTTTTTACCTTTAACCAAATGCCTGTATCTCAAAAAAGTTCTAGAGCTTTTTTTTTGCAGCTCAAATCTGTCAGATTGCAGTATCAATCTGACATCAATCAGCTAATTAATTTTGCTGTTGCAGGCAGTGTTATAATGTCATTTTTACCATAATTCTGCTATCTTACACCATGATAATGAAAACAGTGATAGTAATTCCAACAACAAAAGGGAAAACGAAAGCATTTTCAACATTCGGTTCACATCTTATGTTGTGGGAATCTTCTTTGGAAGCTTCATAGCCATGTATGTAAGACCAAACTACAAACATTTTTCAAACTATAACAAAGTTGTGTCTGGCTGCTACACAATGGTAACACATGTGCTAAATCCTATCATATACTCCTTTAGGAAAAGAGACATGAGAAATTCTTTAAAACGTAATTTCATGTGTAATAAGGGATAAGGGAAAAATGTAATGATAAAGTTGTTATTAGTACATTATATTCTTAAAAAATTATAATTTGAAATGAATATTAAAGTGCCTTTGCTTATAGTTTTAATATTTATTTGTAGCTACATATAGGTGTTACAACAATATAATGAATTCAGTACTTGAATAAAAAAATCCATTATTAATATAACAAGCAATGTGTGCTGTGCAACCTATTTAATAAGACTATGGTTAATGTGGGAATATAATAAGAATTATACGTGAGTGATGAATATAGCAAAAAGTATGATGATGAATGCAGGTTGAAAGAAAGATAATAATTGGTGTTCAACATTTAATAAACTGAGATCAGGCATAAAAAACATAGTTAACAGTAACATAATAAGAGATGATGAAAGATGAACAGCTTTGGAGGTAAAGAATGAATAACAATTTATAATTAGATATGCGCAAGGTCTGACCTGGGTCAGGTAACTTTGCTGGGAAGTAATCTTTTCTAATCTACCTTATACATTTTGTATGTACATTGAATGTGTGGATGGGGGAATCTGCACTTTTTTTATCAATAGAATTTTTATTAGCCATAACAAGCACAAACAAGTATCCAGTTAAATGTAGTATAACAAGTCCACACTTAGGCATTGTAAACCAACAGACAGGTTAAGATACATTAAGGTTTAAAGCAAGGTAATTGAGAGTACCAGATGAGCCATTGCTGCCATTTGTTTCTGTGTGCTGTAGACGTCCTTCACTAGATGCTAACATACGTTCATACGTTCCATGGGTGTGCACCAAGGTGATAGTTTCAGACCTACTGAGAGGATCAGGGGATTTCCAATGCCAGACAATCACAAGACATGCAGCTAGTAAAATCTCCATTATAAGATACTGACAGTCATATGGAAAAGCATCAATGCCCACATTTAACATTGCGAGTTCAGGTGAGAGGGATATTGGGATTTTGAAGATTTCTGTCAATAAAGCAGAAATGTCTTCCCAAAATGCCTTCTCCTTGGTGCATTCCCACAATATATGGAATAGACTTCCTCTAAAACCAGATTCTCTAAAACATTATTATTATTATACAGGATTTATATAGCGCCAATAGTTTACGCAGCACTTTACAATATAAAAGGGAGACAATACAGTTATAATACAATAAAATACAAGAGGATTAAGAGGGCCCTGCTCAGAACAGCTTACAATCTAATAGGGTGGTGCAGATGGTACAACAGGTTGTAACTGTGGGGAATGAGCTGATGGAAGTGGTAAAAGATTAGTTGGAGACATGATAGGCTTTCCAGAAGAGATACGTTTTCAGGGATCGCCTGAAGGTAGCAAGAGTAGGGTATAGCCAGACAGGTGGCAGTAGCGAGTTCCAGAGGATGGGAGAGGTTCTGGAGAAATCCTGGAGACCAGCATGGGAGGAGGAGATGAGAGAGCTTGAGAGTAGGAGGGGAATACATCTGTGTTTATTTTTTGAATATTGGTCAGGGTAATATACCATCGTAGATCAATTTTATGGGTAAGTTCACATAAGTTAGCAGAGCAGGTGCTTTTGAAGATAGCCCTGAAGGCTGTTAACCATTGGGAGCCTGGAAAAGTATTGCCAATGTCGGATTACCATTTCACAAAGAAGGGAAGTTTCCTAAAAACGTTTTTATCTTGCAGAAGATTATAAAAGAGAGTATTACCTTGGCGTTATCATTTGTCAGGTAATTCCAGACTAAGCTGTTTATGGATTTGGGAAGAGTTGGCACATGATAATAGGCAATGGGTTACCTGATGATATCTATCGTATTCAGAATTAGGGAGTGCATGTGTAGATTGCAATGTGGGGAAAGGTATGATTGACTTATGAGAGTATTAATCAGACACTTGAATAATTCCTGTGGACAGCCAAGTGTAAAAGTGGTATTAGAAATAAGTATTTGGAATACTGTGATAAGGATGGGCAATTGATATGGATTTCTGCCTAAGGGTGCAGTTTGAAGAAAATTACAGAAGGCTAGCATGGAAGCTATGAGTGTGGGAGAAGGGATTTTTATCTTTAACCCGTACCCGAGATATGCTAATCAGCCAATTGTAGGGGTGTCGTTGTCGTGTGTTCTGCCAATTTTTTTGCCTGTTCGGTATGTTCTGGCGCGAACCGGAGGGTGTTCTACCTATCCCTACTTGTGGGATAGTGGTATGAGGAGTGTGCAGAAGAGGTATACAAGTCTAGGAAGGAGCATCATCTTAAAGGCAGCCAACCTTCCAGACCATGTGAATTCAAATTGAGAGAGTTTTGACAGTTCTTGGGTGAGCATATGTTTGACTTCTGCGTAGTTGCTGGCGAAAAGGTGTTTTGTGGACATAGTGAGTGTAATTCCTAAATAAGATATACCTGTGTCAGCCCATGAATAAGGGTACATGTTGCAAAGTAAATTGCTGGTAATGCCATCTAAGGTAAGTTCTAATATAAATGACTTGTTTTCATTCATCTTATAATAGGAAATGTAGCTAAACCTCTGTAAGAGAGATTGAACCAAAGCCAGGGAAGTAATTGTGTTGGTGATTAATAATATCACGACATCTGCGAATAAGTTAATTTTATGTACTTTGGAGCCAATTTGAACACCAGAGATGTTGGATTGAGATCTGAAATGCTCTGCAAGGGGTTCCATCATTAATCTAAATATAAGTGGAGATAGGGGGCAGCCTTAGTGAGTTCCATTAGATATATGATGGTTTGGATAGCATTTCTGATGTATATACTTGAACTGATGGGGCTGTGTAGAGGGCCATAATGGCTTAGAGGATTGAAAACCAAAATTGCAGAGTGTCGCCTGGAGGTATGTCCAGTGTACTCAATCGAACGCCTTCACTGCATCCAAAGATAGGAGCAGAGAGGGCGTTCAAGTACTTTCAGCATTGTGGATGGTATTGATAATCCTTCGTGTAGCGTCAACTGTTTGACGCCCTATTGTAAATCCGGATTGATCGGGGTGTATCAATGAGAGCATAATATTCATCAGTCTAGTGGCTAATAATTTGGCATATATTTTTGTGTCAATATTAAGTAGGGATATGGATCTAAAGTTTTGTGGTGAGGTAGGTTCCTTCCCTGGCTTTGGTAGGGTAATGATAAGAGCCTTAAGCATTTCCGGAGGAAGGAAGGAAGAGGAAGCAGCGTTGTTGCATATTAGGGCCAAATAGGATGCTAGTATCATCTTAAATTGTTTGTAGTATTCTCCAGTGAGTCCATCTAGACCTGGGGATTTATTTGAAGGTAGCTTTGTGATTACCTCTATTAGCTCTTGGATCGTAAATGGGGCGTTTAGCTGCCGTAGAAAGGTGTCAATCTCGATTTTGGATGCTAGTGGAATCAAGGTGTCTTCTTTGAAATTGTATAGTGTATTATAGTAATGGCTGAAAACATCTGCTATAGCCTGAGGGTCAATAAGTTTATCTTTAGGGGCTGGGTGAAACAGGTGTGATATTTTAGTTTTATTGTGGTAGTCTTTGATTCTTATGCTGCATACACACGAGCGGACTTTCCGGCATATTTGGTCCGGCGGACCAGAGTCCACCAAACAATCTGACCGTGTGTAGGCTCCGGCGGACTTTTCCGGCTGACTTTTTCCCAAAAGCCCGCCGGACCTAGATTTGAAACATGTTTGAAATCTTTCCGTCGGACTCAGTTTCTGGCAGAAAGTCCGCTCGTCTGTGTGCTGGTCCGACGGAAAGCCCGCTCATCTGTATGCTGGTCCAACGGACCAGATACGACGCAAGGGCAGGGTATTGCATTTCGCGCTCGATGCAATAGGAAAAACAAATTTTCCAGGGAGCGCGGGGCATATGGATCTGGTATGGATTATAAAGGGAAGCCCCTACGCCAAAAAAACGGCGTGGGGTCCCCCCTAAAATCCATACCAGACCCCGATCCGAGCACGCAGCCCGGCCGGTCAGGAAAGGGGGTGGGGACGAGCGAGCGCCCCCCCCCCCCTCCTGAACCATACCAGGCCACATGCCCTCAACATGGGGGGGTGGGTGCTTTGGGGGAGGGGGCGCCCTGCAGGGCCCCCCCACCCCAAAGCACCTTGTCCCCATGTTGATGAGGACAAGGGCCTCTTCCCGACAACCCTGGCCATTGGTTGTCGGGGTCTGCGGGCGGGGGGGCTTATCGGAATCCGGGAGCCCCCTATAATAAGAGGGCCCCCAGATCCTGGCCCCCCCACCCTATGTGAATGAGTATAGGGTACATGGTACCCCTACCCATTCACCTAGGGAAAAAGTGTCAATAATAAAACACACTACACAGGTGTATTTTAAAAATCTGTGTAGTGTGTTTTATTATTGACACTTTTTCCCTAGGTGAATGGGTAGGGGTACCATGTACCCCATACTCATTCACATAGGGTGGGGGGGCCGGGATCTGGGGGCCCTCTTATTATAGGGGGCTCCCGGATTCCAATAAGCCCCCCCGCCCGCAGACCCCAACAACCAACGGCCAGGGTTGTCGGGAAGAGGCCCTTGTCCTCATCAACATGGGGACAAGGTGCTTTGGGGGAGGGGGGCCCCGCAGGGCCCCCCCTCCCCCAAAGCACCCACCCCCCATGTTGAGGGCATGCGGCCTGGCACGGTTCAGGAGGGGGGCGCTCGCTCGTCCCCACCCCCTTTCCTGACCGGCCGGGCTGCGTGCTCGGAACGGGGTCTGGTATGGATTTTAGGGGGGACCCCACGCCGTTTTTTTGGCGTAGGAGCTTCCCTTTATAATCCATACCAGACCTAAGGGCCTGGTATGCCCCGCGACGGGGCTCGAAAGGTGTCAATCACGCCGATAAAAGCGGCAAGATTGACTTCCTTTTCTAGTCCCGTTGCACCTGAGTCACATTCAAAATGAACAGACTTGTCCATGTGTGGGCAAGTCCGTTAATTCTGAAAGTCCGCTGTAACTCCGGCGAAAGTCTGTCGGAAAGAGGGGCGGACTTAGCCCGCCGGAAAGTCCGGTCGTGTGTGGGCAAGTCCGTCCGTTTTAAAGTCCGGCGCACCTGGCGGACAAAGTCCATCGAAAAGTGTGCCGGACTAAGTATGCCAGAAAGTCTGATCGTATGTACGCGGCATTAGGGCCATGACTTTCCCTGCTTTATTGCCTGTACTGTAATGCCTGGATTTAATTTTTTTCTGAGATTTTGCAAATGAGTCTATTGGGAATGTTCTTAATTCTTGTCTAAGGAGCATGAGTTTGGATGGAAGTGTACGATCGGGCATAGTTTGGTTTACTTTTTCTAGGTCCTTAATGGATGACATGATGGAAACTAGATGCTGCATACTCTTTCTGTTCTCTCTGGCATTTAGTTGTATAAGAATCCCCCTAATGAACGCCTTATGGGTGTTCCATATGGTGGCTTTTTTGGCTGTAGATTCTTTGTTGAGGGTGAAGTATTCTTCTAGCTGTTCCTGTAGGTATGTGGCATAAGTGGGCGATTGCAGAATTGATGCATTAGCTCTCCAAATTCTTGTAGTGGAGACAGATGGTAAAGCATCAATGGTAATAGCGACGGGTGCGTGGTCTGACAGGTAGTACTCTTTTATTTTATTTTTTTATATATATTTTTTTTTTGTGGATCTGGGAGGATCCCCGAAGCTCTCTACATGTTGGTGTACTCATTAGTTGCATTGAAGTCAAAGTGCCCTTCACACAGCCTCCTACTTATCTGTTATTTGTTTTTTGTTTTTTTATATGGATTTTTTCTGTAGACCTATTAACCTCCTCATTTATATGTATTTCAAATCAGATCTGACAACAGCTATAATGTCCTAGTGTCACCTTCAGACCCTTGGTGGTGCATTACCACTCATGTGTTGGGTTGTCAGTGCACTACAACCTACTAAAATATGACCTGCACATTTGTTTTAACCTTTCTGTGCTTGCTATGCCATTCTAAATGAATAGAAATGCACAAAGTGTTATGCATTACCTTGCATTGAAGTAGCGTGTGCATTGCCACAACACATAGGTCTGAAGGGGGCCTTAATTAAAGCTCTTATGGATAAAAGGCAATTGACTTTTAGATGACTGGCATGTTTTCTCCCCAAATCTAGTATGTAGGCTGTGTGTCTGCTCCTCCAAAATACACTCCTAACATGCATTAACATTACTGTAAGAAGAAAGAAAAAGCATTTCTTTTGGACTTCTGGCCACCGCCTTATGCGTATAGTTTGCTTAAGACTACTACAGTTCTCTCAACAAAGTCAAATATTTTTTGATTGACTCTTTCACTTCTTTATTCCTCAAGCAATAGATAATGGGATTAAGAATTGGTGTTATCACAACATAAAACACTCCCACAACTCGATTAAGAGTAAATGTAAAGCCCACTTTTGGTCTTACATACATAAATATAACAGTACCATAATAGACAAGAACTACAGTTAGGTGGGAACCACAGGTAGAGTAAGCTTTTGCTCGACTCTCAGTTGTAGACATCTTAACGATAGTTGTGATTATACAAACATATGAAAACAAAGTTACTGTAAATGAGGTAACAATTACTAAAGAAGCACAAATAAAATCAATAAGGTCATTAAGAGAAGTATCTACACAGGAAATTTTAAGTAGAGGAGGAGCATCACAAAAGAAATGCTTAATATCTCTGCTACAAAATGGTAGCTGAGAGATTAAGAAAATAGGAGGAAAGGTAGTTGTAAATCCAACAAGCCATGAACATATGCTTAGATATTGACATATTGTTGCATTCATTAACACTGGATAATGTAAAGGTTGGCAGATAGCCAAATAGCGGTCAAAAGCCATGACACCCAATAGGAAACACTCTGTAGAACTCAAGAAAAAGAAAAAGAACAGTTGGGTTATGCACCCAGTAAGAGACATTAGTCTTCCATCTGAAGTAATTGTTGCTAGAATTTTAGGAACAGTCACAGAGACATAAAATATCTCTAGTATGGAGAAGTTGCGAAGGTAAAAATACATTGGCTTGTGAAGATTCCTCTCTGTCCAGGTAATAATTATAATTATAATGTTGCACAAAAGTGTTAACACATATGTAAACAGTAACAAAATGAAAAATGCATATTGCAAAGCTGAAGATCCTGGAAATCCCAATATAATGAAGTCCACCACTAATGTTTCATTTATTACCATCCTTAAGTTCATAACCTATGCTAAGAGTTAATAAAGTAATGTTAAATTACATAAAATAATTTTAATGCACTTGCTTAGATTTTTCTTCAGCTTCACAATATTTTAGATCAAGTTCATAAATATTTGTAAATGTAAAATGTCACTGTCTTTCACCACAGCTGTATGGAGGGCTCCAAACTTTGTATTCAGAATAGGGAATAATAACGGTGCCACAAAATTGTCCTTCACCTTCAAAAGGTTTCATACTTTGTGGTATTTTAGTAAAAAACATTGGAACAGATTTTGCTTCCATATGGCTGGTGGTGATGTCCAAAGTGCTCAATGAAATGTCTCTACCCCAGAATCTAGTTTTTTTTGTAGAACTCTTTGAAATTATTCTCACAACAAACTGCTTTTGATTTAAAGGGGGATTTTATCTGTCCGATGTGACCCCTAGCTATGTCAATCTCTTTACATCAGATTTCAAAGAGATTTATTTGGTCATCCATTGTACCAGAGCCACATTCTGATATGGCTCATGTACATAGACGAATACTTCTTCACCTGGCATGGCACAGAGGTAGATTTACTAGACTGAACACACCTGGAAGGTCATCACTGCATGATTTCCTTCACTTTTGGAATACAGCAATACAGCTACCCACTTTTTGCATGTTCTTGTAACATAGAAGAATGTGCTTTGCATACCAATGTATACAAAAAGCCCATAGAAAGGAGTACTTACTACGTACATAGAAAATGTCTCCACCCTAAAATGTGGGTAACCATACATCACATTCATCAAAATCAGGAAAATCACATCCTTAGATGCAATGGGGGTTATTTACGAAAGGCAAATCCACTTTGCCCTACAAGTGCACTTGGAAGTGCAGTCGCTTTAAATCTGAGAGGTAGATTTGAAATGAGGGGAAGCTCTGCTGATTTTATCATCCAATCATGTGCAAGCTAAAATACTGTTTTTTATTTTCCTTTCATGTCCCCCTCGGATCTACAGTGACTGCACTTCCAAGTGCACTTGTAGTGCAAAGTGGATTTGCCTTTTGTAAATAACCCCCAATGTTTCATTAGTGGGATGTTAGGATGCTGAAGGATTTCATGCAATAAAGTTATGATAGACAGGTGCTACAGGAATCACTAGAGGCATTCCAACAACTCAGGGACTCACTTTTGAAATGTCACAGTAGGGAAACACCAAGGAATGTACCAGCAATATTAACCATTTCTATGCAATTTCCCAAAGTGCATCATATCAAAAACAAACATTGGAATGTTTCCAGCAGCAATCCAAAATTTGCAGACAAATTTAAAGAGCCCCCAAAGTTTTCATGTAAAAAATCAAGGAAATTTAGAGACAGAATTGTCCATGTTGCTATTTCAAACACTGAAATACTAGTTGATCACACCCAAACCAGGCATCATTGGATATATACCTCTGTTGGCATAATGTTCAATGTAATATAATTTGTAAAAAAAAAACATTCACACACCACAGAAAAGTGAAAAAAATCCAATTAAATCTTTTGAGAATTGCCTTTCCAGAAATATAATATGTCTTCTTAAATGTCCCTGTAGTCAGGTCTTTGTTGAACAAATCATATATGATGCAAATCACAAAAGATCACAATTATGATTTGCTGTAATTGAAAAAGTCAAATGACGTCACCCGGAGAGCCTGTCCCATGGCTATGTAAGAGACGTCACACAGCAGTTGACAACACAGCGGAGGAAGACGTTACAGAAGAACGGATTTTTTTTATTATTAGCGGGTATCTGGCGGTGTGGAAGAACACAGCAGATGGAGAAGACGACGGCGGGAAGAGAGATGGCTCTGGAAGAAGGTGGCGGTGGGATAGACAGTGGCAGGAGAATACGGCTCAGGGAAGAAGACAGCTCGGAGCTATTTTACAATAAAGGACTTGTCAAAAACCGGCTATTGTTTTTTTTACATCTCACTGCTTTTTTTGGTGAATGGGCAGGGGTACGATGTACCCCATACCCATTCACCTAGGGGGGCAGGAACTTGGGGCCCCTTTGTTAAAGGGAGCTTTCAGATTCTGATAAACCCCCTGCCCGCAGACTGACAACCACCGGCCAGGGTTGTCGGGAAGAGGCCCTTGTGTCCATAAACATTGCCAGAGGGAGGCGGGGTCACGTGATGGGTGGCCCCGCCCTCAGTTACATAAGAGCTGTCAAGCTAGCGCCACGTCATTGGCTAGGTGCCTCCGGTGGAGGCAGGGTCCTGTGCGTGTTCCTCGCTGGAGATCGAGAATTGGATTACATCGCTGGAGTAGGAGCATGGATTTATTGGATTACATCGCTGGAATCTCTTTTTTATTTTTTTTTTTAATTTTTAATAAAGGACTTGTCCCAAGCCGTCTTTTTGTAAAATGGTAGGGATACAATGTACCCCTTACCAATTCACATAGGGGCGGGATCTGGGTATCCCCTTTGTTAAAGGGGGCTTCCAGATTCCAATAAGCCCCCCAGCTGCAGACCCCCACAACCACCGGGCAAGGGTTGTGGGGATGAGGCCCTTGTCCCTATCAACATGGGGACATCCTCCCCATGTTGAGGGCATTTGGCCTGGTACGGTTCAGGAGGGGGCGCTCTTTCCTTCCCCCCTCTTTTCCTGCATCCTGCCAGGTTGCATGCCCAGATAAGGGACTAGTGTGGATTTTGGGGGAATCCCACGCCATTTTTTTTTCAATTTTGGCACAGAGTTCCCCTTAAAATCCATACCAGACCTTCCAGGTCTGGTATGGATTTTTGGGGGGGAACCCCACGACATTTTTTTCTAGATTTTGGCACGGAGTTCCCCTTAATATCCATACCAGACCTGAAGGGCCTGGTAATGGAATTTTGGGGGACCCCCACGCATTTTTTTTAATGACTTTCAATGACTTTTGTTTTTTTTTTTAATGACTTTCAATGACGATTGTTGGGACCGACAATTCATTAATAGCCGGCACTAGCGCTAGCACTTTTAAATGACTTTTTTTTCCTTTAGAAATGTCATTTTGCTCTCAGACTGTTATAAACACAAGAAACATGCGCTACTTTACAGGCATACTATAGACACCCCCCCCCCCAGGTACAAAATTTAAAGGAATATTTCACTTTTATTGTTTCACTTTAAGCATTATTAAAATCACTGCTCCCGAAAAACATCAGTTTTTAAAACTTTTTTTTGCATTGATACATGTCCCCTGGGGCAGGACCCAGGTCCCCAAATACTTGTTATGACAATAACTTGCATATTAACCTTTAAAATTAGCACTTTTGATTTTTCATGTTTGTGTCCCATAGACTTTAAAGGTGTTCGCGTGCTCAAACACATTTTTTGATTGTTTGCATGTTCTGGATGCGAACCAAACGGGGGGGTATTCAGCCCATCCCTACTAATAGGCATTCGCCTCTCTTCAGCATATGCTGCTGAGTACAATGCAAGCTTTCAGTAGGTGATACCATCTGTGTGATTTTCAGCCATTTGAGCACAATTATATTGAGAACATACGTTTACTAGTGTTTGATGGTTGAACTACTTTATATTCTAGGTATAATAGTACTCAGCACAGTGACTTAGGCCCCTTTCACACTTGTGCGACCTGAAAGTCGCACAATCTTGATGCAACTTCAAGCAATGCCTGTGTAATTTTGAGGTCTATGGACGCAGGAGTCGCAGGGAAAGTTGCACAATTTTCCAGTGATTTTACGTCGGCAATTTTGCCGCAATTTAATGAAATGTTGTGTAAACTTGAGGTCTATAGACCTCAACTTGCAATAAAATCAGACCAAAGTAGTACAGGGACTACTTTGAAGTCGGTGTGACTTGAAGTCGCACAGATATGAATGGTACTAAAAATCATGGGGTATGATTTTTCATGCGACTCTGATGTCCAAAGTTGCAGGAAAAGTTGCACAAGTATGAAAGGGGCCTCAGCCTGACTTTGTGAGTGATTTCAAAGACATCAATGCACTTTCATGCAAAGATGTCTAGTGAAATCACATAGGTCCCAACTGTCCCTGATTTGGAACAAAGTCCCTCGGTCCCTCTTCCCTTCTCATTTGTCCCTCATTTTGTTCTGATCTATATAGTTGTACATAAAATGCATTTCATCTAAGTTCTAAATTGCTTTGTTTGTAAATTTCCAAAGCCAATCTAAAGGATCATTATTGGTAAAAAAAAGCACTTGGGGGTTTAACTAATCATTTTTTTTCTCCATAATTCTCCTTTAAGGAGGTATTTTAGTGGGTGTGTCCTATGCCTACATACTTTTGCTAATAGGTGTCACTTATACCCATCTCAAAAAGTTGGGAGGTAAGAAATTGCCACCTGAAATCGCCCAAAGTAGTGCAGGAACTACTTTTGGGAATCTGTGCGGCGTCGCACCAATTCGGACAGTTCCATTGTCATAATAGGTGGCAATTTGGCCTGCAATTTGACATGTCAATTCAGAGCATGGGTGAAGTTGCATAGATATGAATGGAAATCATGGGGGGCAACATTTCATGTGACTCTGAGGTCCAAAGCTGCATGAAAAGTCACCCAAGTGTGAAAGTAACCTAATGAGATTAATTGATAACACCTTTGAATTAGGCCCTATTTGCACTTGTGCGACCTTAAAATTGCACAGCTTTGCCATGACTTGAAGCAAAGCCTGTGTAATCTTGTGGTGTATGGACCTCAAATCGCATCAAAGTCAAACCAATGTAGTGCAGGGAGGAATTTGCTCCACTTTCAGGATGCACAAGTGACAATAGGGCCAAATTCAAAGGTGTTATCCATGAATCTTTTTCACACTGCTGTGACCTGAAAGTCACACTATTTTGCTGCCTCTTTGCCGCTGCAACTTGGCCCCAACTTCTGGGAATGCCTGTGTAATATAATGACCTATGTACCTCAAGTCACATGAAAGTCACACCAAAGTAGTACAGAGACTACTTTTAAGTTGGTGCAACTTGAAGTAGCACAGATATGAATGGTTATCACTGAGAATCATGGGGTACAACTTGTCATACAACTCGGAGGTCCAAATTTGCTGGAAAAGTCACCTAAGTATGAAACAAGCCATATATATATATATATATATATATATATATATATATATATATATATATATATATATATATATATAAGGAGCTCTCCTTTATATTTGCATAGTCCTTAGACCCCTTTCACACTGGGGCACCGAGGGCTTTCACACTGGAGTTGGAGTGGTGCGCTGGCACGATGGTAAAAAGTCCTGCTAGCAGCATCTTTGGAGCAGTGTATACACCGCTCCTTCACCGCTCCTGCCCATTGAAATCAATGGGGCAGCACGGCTATACCACTGGCATAGCGCTGCTGCAACAGCGCTTTGCGGTGGTTTTAACCCTTCTTGTCCGCTAACGGGGGTAAAAGCGCCCCACTATCGGCCGAATACTTCCGCAAATACGACTGTAAAGAGCCGCTAAAAGTAGCGGCGCTTTACCCCCGCCCCAGTGTGAAAGGGGCCATACTGATTTACATCAGCAGAACAAATGCAGGAAGTGATGTGTGCGCATGGGCCAGAAACAAATGTTTGGTGATGCCAAACAAATCAATGAACCCCACCCACACCAAATCTAACTACCACATCCACCCCCACATTGAGTAAGCACAAGTACATATCCTACACTTACCCGGCAAATGAGCAGCACCTCCTATTTGCTGAAGAGGGACCTCACCATGTCCACCTGGAGATCCTGACCAGCACAGGCACTTCCGGGTGATTACAATGACTAATTTCCGGGTCAGAAGGTGAAACCACGCTCTTTTGATTGCAACCAGTACAAATAGTATTTTTCATTTTCGTTTATTTGTAGATATGCAAATCTGTATTTCTACATATAACGATATTTAAGGGCAAACTTAAGGGAGTTTGATAAGAAATGGTGTCCCTGGGATTGCAGCAGGTGAATTACAAAGACAAAGGGATTGGATTGGATCAGATCAGATCAGGTCAGGGCAGGGCAGGCCAGGGCAGATGCAGGCTCAAGGTCAAAATAACAGGCAGCAAGGTCAGAATGCAGGGAGAGAGACACCAAGGCAAGCATGTGAGGGCTTGCCGGGTATTTATCAGCCTGCAGTAATTGCCCTCACATTACACCTGAGCGCAGAAGGTGCTGTCTGCTCCATACTGCCGGAATACACCCTACACTGGTACTAGAGCCCAAGGATGCCACCAGCAGGTGAATCCTCTTATTACAGGTCCTGGGTGATGGAAGATACCCGCTGATAGACACTGGTACTGCGATCCAAGAGACCGACAGCGCCATCAACGGGTGAACCTTTTCATGACAGTACCCCCCCTCAAAAGAGCAGCCTCCGGATGCTCCTATTAAATTAAATTGTCCAAAGTTAATGGCCTCACACCAAACAACGGATGAGCGCACATCCAGCTGGGCATCGGGTACGTCAAACCAGACAGCGGGCATATCAGAGCAGACAGCGGGCACATCAGAGCACACAGCAGGCACATCAGAGCAGACAGCGAGCTTCGGGTCATCGAGCTGGGCAGCAGGCTCCGGGTCATCAAGCCGGGCAGCAGGCTCCAGGTCGTCGAGCTGGGCAGCAGGCTCTGGAACATTAGGCCCGAACAGCGAGCACCGTAAGGGCAGGCTGGATCACAGGCACCGGCTCAGAAAGCTGGGTAATGGGCCCAACCCAGTGGGCTGGGTAACGGGCCCGGCTCAGCAAGCTGGACACTGGGCATTGGTCCGACAAGCTGAATAAAGGGGACTGGCTGAACAGGCCGAGTGACGGACTCCGGTTTAGCAGACTGGGTAACGGGCACCGGTTCAGCAGACTGGGTAACGGGCACCGGTTCAACAGACTGTGTAACGGGCACCGGTTCAACAGACTGGGTAACGGGCACCAGTTCAACAGACTGGGTAACGGGCACCGAAACTTCAGGCTGAGACACGGGCACCAAAACTTCAGGCTGAGACACGGGCACTGAAACTTCAGGCTGAGATTCCAAATTCAAGACATCAGGCTGGAAGTCAGGCAACAAGACATCAGGCTGGAAGGCAGGTACCAGGATATCAGACTGGAAAGCGGACACATCAGACTGAGAAGCGGGCACATCAGACTGAGAAGCGGGCACATCAGACTGGGAAGCGGAGACATCAGACTGGGAAGCAGAGACATCAGACTGGAAAGCAGAGACATCAAGCTGGAAGGCAGGCACCGAGTCATCAGGCTGGAAGGCGGGTACATCAGGCTGGAAGGCAGGCACATCAGGCTGAAAGGCAGGCACATCAGACTGGAAGGCAGGCACTGAGACATCAGGCTGGAAGGCGGGCACATCAGACTGGAAAGCAGGCACATAAGGCTGGAAGGCAGGCACATCAGGCTGGAAGGCAGGCACATCAGACTGGAACGCAGCACATCAGGCTGGAAGGCAGACACATCAGGCTGGAAGGCAGGCACATCAGGCTGAAAGGCGAGCACCAAGACATCAGGCTGGAAGGCAGGCACATTAGACTGGGAAGCGGGCACATCAGACTGGGAAGCGGGCACATCAGACTGGGAAGCGGGCACATCAGACTGGGAAGCAGGCACGGAGACATCAGACCGGGCAGCAGGCACTGGAACTTCAGACTGGACAGCAGACACAGGCGCTGGCACATCAGGCAGAACAGCAGGTGCTGGTGCAACAGGCAAAACAGCAGGTACTGGCACAACAAGCTGAACAACAGTTACATAGGACTGGACAGTAGTCACTGGAGTGTCAGACTGGAACATGGACGCTGGGATGTCAGGCTGAGCAGCAGGCACTGGAACGTCAGACTGGGTAGCAGGCACTGGGACATCAGACTGGGTAGCAGGCACTGGGACATAAGACCGTGTAGCATATACTGGGTTGGCAGACTTAGGTGGGTCAACAGGCTCAACTGGCGTGAACACAGGCTGGAATAGGTTGGTTGGTGTGGAGGTAGGTTGGTTTACTGGCTGGATTGTGTGGGTCGGAAAGAACTTTTGTTTCTTTTTTATTTTAGCCACTGCAGCTTTGTACGTAGGTGCAGGGCTGTAAGAAAAGAAAGTAGTTGGGCAAAAAGAAGACCAAGGAACAGTGGCTGGAGGAGGGTTTTGTGGGATTGTTACAGGTGGAGGAGAAGAGGCAGGTGGATTGAAAGCAGGATAGGGTGCAGTGAGTAGAGACTGGGTAATAATACTTTGTGGAAAGCTGTGTATACTGGTCTGTAGCTGAGGTTGCAATGAGCGACGGGGGAATAGATTCTTGGGAAGGCAGGTGATTAATAGCATGGCTGGGTTGTTGTGGCTTGGCTAAATAAAGGAGATCTGACCATGCCTGTAGCACAGGTTAAAAAAACATTGATTCGCACACAGCCTGACTAACCAGTGATTGCACTGAATGGATGCAATCAGACAACACCTGCTGTGAACAAGAGGCATAACGTTCCATGAAAAAGGCTGGATCATCCTCTAATAACCATACCAGGGATTCAACTTGGCCATAATTGAAGGGGGGAGAAAAATCATTGCTTCCTTCGGGAAAACATGACAGGGCTGGTTTTGCACATAACCATATCAGGGGCTGAACATCTTCAAAAGACATGTAACCCTGTTCCACTAAGGAATGAGCAGATCGGATCGTTTCCATCAGCTGGTCACTGGTCCAATCTTTTAAAATCTGGTGGCAATATTCGCCATCCTCTTCCGCTAGCAGAGAATAATAGGTAATTTCATTTAAATCCATCTTAATACGTCCAACAAAACAGGGTGATTCCTCAGTGCAGCCACGTCTGGTAGGGATGGCCTTGGTGTACTGTCAAGGAATTAGTAAACCAGACTGTGTGGACTGCACAGAAGAAACCAGAAACGTATATAAGTGAATAAAAATGGTGTTTATTTACATAAGTGACCGATAAGTGAATATAACAGTGCACAACCAACCACCAGACCCACAAACAACAAAACAGTATATACAATAAAATGGGAGATACCGGAACCGTAAACAGAAGCCAGGCCAAGGTCATACACTGGGAGATCAGTAGATGGTAAGGACGGGAAACCAAAAGGACAGGGAGAGGATGGATGGGATATTGGACAGGGATCCAAGGTAACCAGGAACAGAAGGGACAGGACCAGGAAAGGCTCTGGATATGGATTGGATTGGATCTGATCAGGTCAGGTCAGGACAGGGCAGGGCAGGGCAGATGCAGGCTTAAGGTCAAAATAACAGGCAGCAAGGTCAGAATGCAGGGGGAGAGACACCAAGTCAAGCATGTGAGGGCTTGCCGGGTATTTATCAGCCTGCAATAATTGCCCTCACGTTACACCTGAGCGCAGAAGGTGCTGTCTTCTCCATACTGCCGGAATCCACCCGTTGGTGGACACTGGTACTACAGCCCAAGGATGCAACAGTGCCACCAGCAGGTGAATCCTCTTATTACAGGTCCTGGGTGATGGAAGACACCCGCTGGTGGACACTGGTACTGCGATCCAAGAGACCGACAGCGCCATCAACGGGTGAACCTTTTCATGACAGGTGTGCTGAAGAGATTAGGTTTTTTGGTGCACAATTATATCTTATAATTTCTATGGGTATAAGTAAGATATTGCACTTCCCGAAAACCACCCCCCCCAAAAAAAAAACTAATTAAAAAGAAGAAAGAAAGGTGAAAAAAAACAACAAACAAGAAATAAAGCGTTACTGGATCTACTGATTACCAACAATACAGACCTGATCACAGATGTGGAAATACGGGGCAATTTAGGAAACAGCGACCACAGGTGAATTGGCTTCAGTATAAATCACACAAATAGGAAACATAAGGGAAATACAAAGACACTGAATTTCAAAAGAGCCAACTTCCCTAAACTACGAACCTTGTTAGAAGGCACGAATTGGGATAACATCTTAGGAACAAAGAACATGGAGGAGAGATGCATTTGCTTTAAGAGCATATTAAATAAGGGCATTAGCCAATGCATCCCAATGGGTAATAACAAAAGTCCTGGATGGCTTAACTCCAATGTAAAAATGCATATAAAAGTAAATGAGAAGGCCGTCAAAAAATGCAAGGTTGAGGGATCATGATCAGCATTCAGATTTTATAAAGAATGCAATAAGAAATGTAAGGGTGCAATTAGGGCGGCTAAGATAGAACACGAAAGACACATAGCTGACTGAGAGCAAAAAAAATCTCAAGAAAATTCTTTAAGTATGTAAACAGTACAAAAGGGAGGATAGTCCACATTGGCCCCATAAAGAATGAGGAAGGACATCTGGTTACAAAGGATGGGGAGATGGTGAAGGTATTGAATTTATTCTTCTCCTCAGTCTTCACAAGGTAATTGGGGGGCTTCAGTAACCAAAACTGCAGTGTTTATCCTTATGACACATCACAGGAAGCACCTCCATGGTTAACTGAGGACAGAATTAAAATTAGACTTTGGAGGGGCGCATGCACGGCAGCCTGAGGTAACGGTAATGCTGCCTTAGAGCTCCGCTTCTCGGGAGTTTTCACCAGAGGACTACAGGTCCCAGAGGCACCGTAATTAGCTCAAAATAGCAGAAAACTCAACCCCACACTATCCGCTCTATAGACAATGGTTCTGAGAGCACCTAAAACTAAACTTAAAACCGGTAAAACGAAGGAAACGGCACACAGGCTGGAGGCTGGAATGGCGGCGGCATCCTCTCCCTCACAGCGCAGCAGTACACATACTAAAAAGTCTCTGCCTCACAGCCAGAAGACACAGGCTGCTGATGGTGAGTCTGAGTCTGAATATGAAAACTGTGACTTACAAACTGCTACACAACCTGACATATTCAAAAAATTTGAACATATGCTTCAGAAAGCCCTCAAGCAGACTTCGGATCACATAATAGACAAATTGACTAAATAAATCAGAGAACAGCTGACTTAGAACTGAGAGTTGATGAAATTGATCATTTTAAACAGAATTACATGTCTGAGATGATGATACTTAAAGAGGAAAACCTTACACTACAGACACGTTTAGAGGACCAAGAGAAGAAGGATCGCCGATCGAACCTGCGAGTAAGGGAAATCCCTGAATCTGTTCTAGACCTGCAGGCTACTGTCACGGCGCTTTTTCAGGAATTAATACCTGGTACCCCTATCGACAGGCTTGAAATGGATAGAGTACATAGAGCGTTAGCCCCACGCAAAATCAATGGTCCTCAGAGGGATATAATAACCAAATTGCACTACTACAAAACCAAAGAACAGCTACTAACAGCTGCCAGAGGTAGAGAATCCCTCAATGTTTATCAACTTTTCACAGATTTGTCCCCACTCACGGTCGCAAAGAGACGTGCGCTCAAACCTCAACTGCAGATACTTCAGCTAAATCAAATTATCTACCATTGGGGATTTCCTTTTTGTCTCAGATTCACTCATTTGGAAACTAAATATGTCTGTCGCTCTTCAGAGGACTTGCAGTCGGCCCTACTTGATATGGGTTTAGCTGAAGCAGTCTTATCCAAGGACCAGTCTCACAGACGCCCAGCCTCTCGATCTACACAGCATAATAAAGACCCAAAACCCAGCTCTTCCACATCTTCCCATCAAAATCTTAACAAGCGTGGTCGATACGAACATTCACCGCCCAACAACGAGGATTCAATGGACTGACACTTTAGTTTCAAACTAGTTACTCTCTCTTGTTACATATTCCCAGAACTGCATGCTGGCTGAGTTAATTAATTTGCCGTATTCATGACTGAAATGAGCTTTGGCTACATGGTACTGTTATAGTTACAAAAACTATTCTTTTTTTTTGGACTTTATCTCCTTTTTTAAAATAATTTCAGCGAAATATTTCCATGATAGCAATGGAATAGTTCCTGTGGTTCTCCGATGTTATTCATCCCTTAGGAATTTCTTGCTGCCCCTCATACCACTTAAGGACTCCTACCATTGTTATGGGGGTCTCTGTTGGTGGTCCCAGACCCTCTCAGGGAGTTCTAAATACTCCCCTGAGATGCTCCCACACCCTACTATTTAGCCTTTACATATTGATAAATTGTCTTCATATTGAGTTTGCTCGATTCTCTTCTCTTTTTTTCTTTTATTTTATTGCTTCTTTCTTTAACTTTTACTATTCCCTTCTGACTCTCAGGTTGGTGTTCCTGGCTCTCGGTGAGTACTTTGCTTGTTATGATATAATGTTCACACTAGTTGGTTTATGGCTCCTATATATATCTTGTCTTTAAATGTACAAGGGTTTAATACTCCACATAAGCGAACCAAGGCATTATGCTCTTTTGTAATGAAGAAAGCTAATATCATATGTTTGCAGGAAACTCATTTCACTGATAAAGTTTACCCCAAATTTCTTTCATCATCATATCCACAATTCTATGCTGCTTCTGCTACGGTTAAACAGCATCGAACCCTCATTGGTTTTCATCGTTCCACTCCGTTTAACCTTGTATCACAATTAACAGACCTCTAGGGACGATATGTACTCCTAACAGAATTTATTTCTGATAATCCTTTTACAATCCTGTCTTACTATGCCCCCAATAAACGCCCAACAGCTTTTTTATCTCACCTTTTTCAACCTATAGAAATACATAAGTTTGGTACTGTTGTTATTTGTGGGGATTCTAATGCAACTATTTTCCCGTTCTTGGATAAATCTCCCTCTGGACCTACTACAGGCTCAATAAACCTAACTTTTCAACATCTACTTACCACACATGGCCTGGTAGATACTTGGCGAGAAATGAACCCTACCAGTAGACGTTTCACTTACTATTCCTACCCGCATAACGGCTTTTCATGAATAGATCATATCCTTATTACGTCAAGTATGTTACCAGAAATCATATCATCCAAAATCATTCCTCTTCCTTGGACAGACCATTGTGCAGTATTCATTACTATTGCTTCCACAGTTCCTAGATCACACGACACCACTTGGTGTATAAATGACTCAATATTGACTCATCCTTCTCATCGTTTTGAGATTGAGAAAGCACTCTCTGATTATTTAATATCTAATGACACAGGTGATGTCTCTGCTATTACATTATGGGAGGCACACAAAGTAGTCATTAGGGGTAGATTGATACAACAAGCAACTATCCTTAAAAAAGAAAGCAAACTTTTGTTTGCAAAACTTGAATCTACCTTTAATGACTGTCACCAGACTTTTCAAACCTCCCCAACTGCCACTAATAATTCTAAACTAGAAAAAGCCCGGTTTGACCTAGATCTTTTTCTGACTGATTCTGCAGATAAGCTTATACCGAAACGCCAGTATGTTCAATACCACAATGGCTAGAATTTTTAAGAATTCACAACACATGCAGACACCTATCAGATTGAAAGTATCCCGAGAAGCGCATACTAGTAACCCATTGAAAATTCTAGAGATTTTTCGCTCTAATTTATCTAAATTTTATTCTTCTGCTCCGAACTTTGATAAAACCAAAGCAGATACTCTGTTTTCCAATATCACGCTTCCTAATCTTGATCAACAACAGAGAGACCGGGCCCAGATGGATTCTCAGCAGCATATTATAGACAATTAGCACATATCTTAATGCCTGTCTTAACTAAAGCCTTCAATTCGATCCTTATGGGTAAATCATTTAGAACGGAGACTCTCACCTCTATTATAGCAATGATCCCCAAACCACATTCTGACTCCACCTCCTGGACTAACTATCGTCCTATATCCCTCCTCAACTTGGATATAAAATGAATAGCTAAAATCCTGGCCACTAGATTGAATAAGATTATTGGTCATCTAATTCATAAAGACCAAACAGGCTTTATGCCAAAACGCCAGGCAGGTGATAATATTAGGAGAGCACTCTTACTTATCCATGCGGCTAAAACCAGACGAATCCCAGCTTGCTTCGTATCCTTAGATATAAGGAAAGCATTTGATTCTGTTACTTGGCCTTATATGGAATATGTCCTTCAAAAATGGGGTTTTGGAAACAATTTTTTAACCTGGGTCTCCTCTTTATATAATAACCCTAGAGCATATATTAAATATGCTTGCAATAAGTCAACAATGATTGATATCAAAAGAGGCACTAGACAAGGATGTCCTCTTTCCCCATTACCTTTTGCCCTATTAATAGAACCCCTGACACACCTTATTAGAACCAATCCTGATATTAAAGGTATCAAATTAGGTGGTCATCATCATAAACTATGTCTCTTTGCAGATGACATTCTCATATTTCTGTCACATCCTCATATATCCACCCCTAACTTACTTAAAACATTAGATAATTTTGCCCAAATCTCAGGACTACACGTTAACCCAACAAAATCGAATGCATTAAATATTACCTTATCTCAATCAGAACTTCAGCAGGCACAAACTTCCTTACCCTTTAACTGGGTTCCAAAGCAACTCCTATACCTAGAAATACAACTAACAATTTCCCTTAAAGATCTCTTTGCGGCTAATTACCTGCCCCTCCTAAAACAAATTTCTGGCTTCTTGAAACAATGGGCTTCTCTTTCATTGTCATGGCTGGGAAGGATTAATGCTGTAAAGATGTCAATATTGCCAAAATTCTTATATTTATTCAGGGTACTCCCTATATCTTTACCATCTTACTTTCTAAGACTTACTCAACGTAGAGTTATGTCCTTCATTTGGGGTACTACCAAACCTTGAATAACTAATGTAAATCGAGTGAAGGTTTGGGACTACCCAACTTTTCCTCTTACTTCAACACTGCACAGATAGCATTTATTCCCAAATATCATACTACTGTAGAAACACCCCTATGGGTAGCTATTGAATCGGTGGAAAGGGACCCTAGCTCAGTGGCAAATATGGTATGGCTTCGTCCTGCTGATAGAGTACATCTTTCTAATCCTATTACGAAACAGACCCTAGCAATCTGGGATAAATGTAAGTCTACGCATAATCTTCAATCACCACATAATACCTTGCTTTCATTTCTTAATAATCCAACCTTCTATCCTGCTTGGAAATTTCCAAGATCATTCTCTGCATGGTCCTCTACGAACCTGACTCCTTTATACAATCTATCCTCTGCTAAAGATATTCATACCTTTCCTGTACTATGTGAAACCTTTGGGTTACCTAAAATAGAAATATTCCGATATTTACAAATTAAAAATTTCTATGAACCATTACTTAGTACAGGCTCAACTCTCAATCAAATTACTCAATTTGAGCGGATATGTATAAGTGACCCTCACATTAGAGGACTTATCTCAATATTATATCACCAACTTAATGTGATCTCTAGTGAGTTTCTACCCTCATACGCTACTAAATGGGCACAGGACATGAATCGAGAGTTTGATAACCAAGATTGGTCTAATATATGGTTAGCCACCAAAACTTCCTCTCCAAACTGTTTTATTGTAGAAACAAATTACAAGGTTCTAGCACGTTGGTACCTTTTACCAGTTAGAATAGCTAAATTTGTCCCCACATATTCATCTAATTGCTTTAGAGCATGTGACACGTCAGGTGCACTTTTGCACATATGGTGGCAGTGTCCTGTAGTCGAAGAATTCTGGAAGAATATATTTCTTATGGCTTCTAAAGCTTTGGAAACCACAATTCCTCCAGATCCTGCTATGGCACTCCTAAACCTTAAGCCCTCTATACTCACCCATACTCAATTTCAATTGTTTATTCAACTTAGTACTGCAGCTAAACAAACGATTGCCAAGGCATGGAAATCCCAAAATCGAATTGTTGCTGAAGCCAAACACAGAATGAACAGAGCACTCATATATGCTAAGATGACAGCTATTGAAGAAAATAAAATCAATAAATTTTGCAAGATTTGGCAACCATGGGTTAAATACTACCTGCTCACCAATTTTGACCAATCTCTGTTGTTACCACACTAGGTTGTATACCATATTTACTACTTAAATATGTATTATATGTGTATATCTACTGTAAGCCGGGATACCATTCCGGGAAATCCCTTCTTTCTATCTCTATCTTTTCCTTTTCCCCTTCTTTATTATTCTTTTCTAAATGTTCTGGATACTTAGTCTGATTATTTGATTAATATCTCTATTCTTACACAGGGGCGGACTGACCATTGAGCCACTCGGGCACTGCCCAAGGCCCTGGGCCACTAGGGGGCCCCATCAGGGTTGCCAGCCTCAGTAAAACCAGGCACAGTATGTATAAATCTGTGTTTTTTTTTACATCTGTCTGTGTATACTGTGTGATTGTATACTGTGTGTGTGTGTACTGTGTGGCCCCATAATCTCTGATTGCCTGGGGGCCCCATAATCTCCTATTGCCCAGGGGCCTCATGAGTTATCAGTCCACCCCTGTTCTTACATCTTTTATTTCCAGCATACATAAAATAAACATGGTTGTAAGATAACTCTAAATGTTTTATTATATTGTAAAACATTTTAAATGTATGCTATGTATCCATTTATTATATCCTTTTATTTTTTCTTTTGTGAAAACTCAATAAATATATTTAACAAGAAAAATAGACTTGGGAAACTTAACATTAATAAATCACCGGGACTAGATGGCTTGCATCCAAGGGTACTTAGGGAACTTAGTCAAGTAATTGCCAGACCATTGCTCCTAATTTTTACTGACAGTCTACTGACTGGAATGGTACCAGGTGATTGAAGAAAAGCCAATGTAGCACCAATATTTAAAAAGGGCCCAAAATACATCCCTGGGAATTACAGACCAGTTAGCCTAACATCAATAGTATGCAAGCTCTTGGAGGGGATGATAAGGGACTATATACAATATTTAAGTAACGAGAACGGTATAATTAGCAGTAATCAGCATGGATTCATGAAGAATCATTCTTGCCAAACCAATCTATTAACCTTCTTTGAGGAGGTGAGTTGCCATCTAGATAAAGGAAGGCCCGTAGATGTGGTGTATCTGGATTTTGCAAAAGCATTTGACACAGTTCCCCATAAACGTTTACTGTACAAAATAAGGTCCATTGGCATGAACTAAAGGGTGAGTACATGGATTGAAAACTGGCTACAGGGGCGCATGCACGGCTGCCTAGGAGAGCGGTAATGCTATCTTAGAGCTCCGCTCCTGGGACGATTGCACCAGAGGACTACAGGTCCCAGCGGCACCGCGAACGACACACAGCGATAGCTGGTACTTCCTAGAGCCCTCAGGTATCATTATTATGGTCCTGCGGGGCCCAAAACTAAAATATAAAGCTAGTATGGCTAAAGAAGCGCCGGCCAGGCAGTCTTCCAAGATGGCGGCGGCAGTTACCTCACAGCCTTCTACACCGCACACTAGGAAAACACTGCCACACAGTGTAAAGACCCAGGATTTCACCGCTGAGTCTGACTCTGATACAGGCGGCTCACAGACTGTGATTCAATCTGACATGTTTAAAACATTTGAAAGAATGTTACAGAAAGCCCTCAAACAAACTTCAGATCACATTACTGATAAATTGACAAAGGAAATAAGGGAGCTTGGACAGAGAACAGCTGAGTTGGAATTGAGAGTGGATGAAATAGATAGCCACACGCAGCACTTTATCTCTGAATTTGAGAACCTTAAAGAGGAAAATGTTATACTACAGTCACGTTTAGAAGATCAGGAAAATAGGGACAGACGATCGAATCTGCGAATTAGAGGAATCCCTGAGACTGTCATTGATCTCCAAGCCACCATGATAGCTCTATTCCAGGAATTACAGCCTGGTATTCCTGTAGATAGACTGGAAATGGACAGAGTGCACAGGGCTTTAGCTCCTCGCAAAACCAATGGTCCCCCTAGGGACATAATTGCCAAATTTCATTATTATAAAACCAAAGAGCAATTACTTTCAGCTGCTAGAGGGAAAGATTCTCTGCAATTTCAAGGCCATGTGTATCAGCTTTTTGCAGATATTTCCCCACTCACAGTAGCAAAGAGGCGAGCACTCAAACCCCAATTACAGGTTTTACAACAAAACCAGATCACCTATCAATGGGGGTTTCCCTTTTCTCTTCGATTCACATACCTGGAAACCAAGTATGTTTGTCGCTCTTCAGAGGACTTGCAGTCGGCTATGATTGAAATGGGTATTGTAGATAAAGTTACGCCTAAAGAGCAACATCGTAGACGATCGGCCTCCAGCTCCTCTCCACAAAACACAGCAGCAGGCTTCAACAATCCCTCTTCTTCTTCACGCCAGAATATTCATAAACGTGGACGATTTGAAAATTCAACACCATCTAATGAAGACACCATGGACTGATCTATACACCCTTTTTTTCAGACCACAACTCATTATTCGATCCCAGTACTCAATGCTGGTTTATACACTTTCCTATTGACACTAAAAACTAACAATTTTTTTGCTGGACTCTCACTTTTTTTTTTTTTTTTTTCTCCTCTTCCCTTTTTTCTTTCTAGAAGGTTTTAGATTCTACTAGCTCACCTGATATATCTTATATTTAGTTTCTCGTTCGTTTTTGATGGTCCTTTTTATTTTTATTTTATTTTATTTTTTTTTTATTTTTTTTTCCTTACCTCTTGATAACCAAACTACCACTCTTTTTGGCCTCATTAATTACCTTTTTCTTTTATCTTTTTAGGTCCTCATGAGGTTATGTTTGCGTGTACATGTGTGTGTGTGCGTGTCTGCATATACATGTGTATATATCTGTATGTATGTGTATATACATATATACGGGTATAATATATATTTCTTTTTTTTTTCTTCTCTCTTTTTTGCTGATTAGAGTGAGCTTGGTAGTTGGTAGTTATGGTTGCATAGATTAAAAATGCTCTATTTTAGTGTTAACTACTTATATAACCCCTGTGGTCCTCCGGTGTTGATCTTCCCTTAGGAATTTCTTGCCGCCCCCTTTACCACCCTCAGACCCCTGCTATTATGTGGGATTCTGTTGGTGGCCCTGGAGCCTCTCGGAGACTTCTAATTACTCTCTCGAGATGTTCCCACAACCTATTGTTCTGTCACAAATTAGCGATATTTGGTCCCTATTCTAGGGTAGTTCAATTTTATTATTTTACTTTTTTCTCTGTCACTTCTTTCTCTCTTTTATCTCTTCAGGTGGTGGTCCTGGTTCTTGGTATGTATTATATTCCTCATGATACAATGATATCCCTGACTCTATTATGGCCCCCATAAATATTTTATCTTTAAATGTACAAGGGTTTAATATCCCGCATAAACGCACAAAGGCTATGCGCTCCTTTACAGCTAAGAAAGCACATATTATATGTTTGCAGGAAACCCATTTTACAGACAAAATTTACCCTAAGTTCCTTTCGTCCTCATACCCACAATTTTATGCTGCCTCTGCCTCAGCTAAAAAGCGTGGAACTCTTATTGGCTTCCACCGCAATACCCCCTTTACCCTTGTGTCACAGTTAAATGACCCGGCAGGTAGATATACATTACTTACTGGCTATATTTCTGATACTCCTATTACGATAGTATCCTACTATGCCCCAAATAAACGCCCAGAAGCTTTTTTATCCCATCTTTTTCAACTAGTTGATACGCACAAATTTGGTACGGTTGTCTTATGTGGAGACTCTAATGCTACGGTTTTTCCTTTCTTGGATAAATCCCCTTCAGCCCCACCTACAAGCTCTGCTAGATTGACTCTCCAATCTCTGCTTTCTACTCATAACTTAGTAGATACTTGGCGAGAACTTAATCCTTCCAGTAAACGTTTCACACACTATTCATATCCACATAACTCTTTCTCACGTATAGATCATATCTTAACTCCATCTAGCATGATACCAGAAATTATTTCCTCTAAAATAATCCCATTTCCATGGACTGACCACTGTGCTGTTTTCACAACCTTGGCTTCCACTATTCCCAGATCACACGATACTACTTGGTGTGTTAATAACTCTTTATTGACTAATCCATCCCTTAAAACTGAGATTGAAGAGGCAATTACTGATTATCTTTCCTTTAATGACACGAATGATGTCTCCCCCCTCACTTTGTGGGAGGCCCACAAAGCGGTCATTCGGGGCAGATTGATACAACAAGCATCAGCAATTAAAAAAGAACGTAAACTACAGTTTGCTAAGCTTGAGGCTGTTTATAATAAATGCCATATGACCTTTCAATCTTACCCGAATGCCGCCAATAACTCAAAACTGGAGAAAGCTCGTCTTGATCTAGACCTTTTTTTAACCGATTCTGCTGATAAATTACTATGTAAACGCCAACATATCCAATATCTTAAAGCTAACAAACCAGATACCCCTATGGCGCGTAGTTTGAAGGCAATACAACACGCACAGACTTCTTTCAGATTGAAAATATCCCGTGATGGATATACTAGCAACCCAGTTAAAATATTAGAGATATTTCGCTCTAATTTAGCTAAATTATATTCCCCCGCTCACGACTTTGATAAAACAAAAGCAGATACTCTGTTTTCCAACATAAAGCTCCCTACCTTAGACCAGGAACAACAGGATAACCTCGAGTCCCCCATAACAGCACCTGAAGTTCTGACTGCCATTAAACTATTAAAACCAAATAAGAGACCTGGTCCTGATGGGTTCTCGGCATTATATTACAAACAGTATGCACACATTTTAGCACCCATCTTAACCAGGGCCTTCAATTCTATCCTGAAAGGTTATTCATTTGGGTCTGATACACTGACCTCCATTATAGCAATGATTCCCAAACCCCGTTCCGACTCTACCTCTTGGACCAATTACCGCCCCATATCGCTCCTTAACCTAGACATTAAATTACTAGCCAAGATCTTGGCGACTCGTTTGAATAACGTTATAGGTCAACTGATTCACAGAGACCAAACAGGTTTTATGCCAACGCGCCAGGCAGGTGATAATGTCAGGCGTGCTCTCTTACTTATTCACGCAGCTAAAATTAGACACATCCCTACATGCCTATTATCTTTGGATATCAGAAAAGCTTTCGATTCTGTCACCTGGCCATATTTGCAATACATGCTTCAAAAATGGGGATTTGGGAATCATTTTCTTACATGGATCTCCTCTCTGTATAATAACCCAAAGGCATATATTAAATATGCGGGATATAAATCTGCAATGTTAGACATTAGAAGAGGGACTAGGCAAGGCTGCCCTCTATCCCCATTGCTTTTTGCTCTCCTGATTGAACCACTAGCACAACTAATTAGGTCTCATCCAGATATTAAAGGTATCGAATTAGGCGGATATCAGCATAAGTTGTGTCTTTATGCAGATGATGTCCTTATTTTTTTATCTCATCCCCATATATCAGCCCCAAATTTACTAAATGTCTTGGACAAATTTGCCCAAGTATCTGGACTTTTTGTTAACCCCACAAAATCGAATGTGTTAAATATTTCTTTGCCACAAGCAGAACTTCGACACGTCCAAACCTCATTACCATTCAACTGGGTTACCCATCAGATCTCATATTTAGGAGTACAACTTACAACCTCGATTAAGGATTTATTTGCTGCTAATTATCTTCCTCTACTGAAACAAGTTACAGGCTCTATGAAACAATGGACATCTCTTCCATTATCATGGATAGGACGGATCAATGCTATAAAAATGTCTATATTACCAAAATTTTTATACTTATTTAGGGTATTACCTATCCCGTTACCTACATATTTTTTAAGACTCACACAACGCAGAGTCATGTCTTTTATTTGGGGAAACACTAAACCCAGAATTTCCAAAACTACACTGTATCTCAAAAAATTGAATGGCGGATTAGGTCTGCCAAACTTCACTTCCTATTACTACGCTGCTCAACTATCACCCCTTCCTAAATATCACTCGTTGGCAGAAACACCCCTGTGGGTTCATATTGAGTCAGTTGACAGCGACCCTATCTCTGTGGCCAATATGCTATGGCTCCAACCTAAAGATAGATCACATCTATCTAATCCCATAATGAAACACTCTTTGTCTATTTGGGATAAATTTAGCAGAGCTTGTAATCTCCAATCCCCACATAATCCTCTTCTTTCGTTCCTTAGAAACCCGGCCTTCTATCCTGCTTGGAAATTCCCGAAATCATTTGCTGCATGGTCTTCCAGGAATTTAATTAGACTTTATCAATTAAGCAACAATACCGATATTCATGCATTTCCGGTGTTATGTGAAACATATGGGCTTCCTAGATCTGAAATTTTTCGTTATTTGCAAATCAAAAATTTTTATACTCCACTTCTTACCACAGGCTCAACAATGAATCAAATGTCACAATTTGAACGTATTTGTAAAAGCGACCCACATGTAAGGGGCTTGATTTCATCTTTGTATCAACAACTTACTGAGACTCATAATGGTTCACTACCCTCTTATACAGATAAATGGGCACAGGATATGAACCGAGTGTTTGACACTAATGACTGGTCCGATATATGGTTAGCCACTAAGAATTCCTCCCCGAACTGCTATGCTTTGGAAATAAATTTTAAAGTCTTAGCAAGGTGGTACTTAGTACCAGCCAGAATTGCAAAATTTATTCCGACATACCCAATTAACTGTTTTAGAGGTTGCTCTGCACCAGGTACCCACTTTCACATATGGTGGCAATGCCCTATAGCTCAAGAATTTTGGAAGAATATTTTTGGAATGGCCTCTAAAGCTCTGGAAACCTCTATTTCCCCAGACCCAGCTTTGGCACTCCTAAATTTGAAACCCACTACTCTTACCCGCACCCAATTTCAGTTATTTCTCCAGCTTAGCACTGCAGCCAAGCAAACTATTGCAAAAGCTTGGAAGTCTCAAACCTTGATTGTAGCGGAAGCCAAACACAGAATGAATAAAGCCCTCATTTATGCCAAAATGACAGCTATTGAGGACAATAACATTAATAAATTTTGCAAAATCTGGCAACCATGGGTTAACCATTTCTTCCCCTACGATTTTGACCAGTCGTTATTGTTACCTTACTAGGATTCTTGATTGCTTACTGTCAAAATATGTGTTGGAGCCGGGCCACCACCTGGAGAGATTCTTCTTCTTCTTCTTCTTCTTCTTCTTCTTTTCTCTCTCTTATTCCTTTCCTTTATTTTCTTACTTTCTCTCTTCTCTACTATGATACATATTTTTGGGATACTCTTTTACTATTAATACATTACTTTTTATTTATAAATAATAATATGATTTATTATATCTGTATATTTATTTTGAGCAATCAAATTCTACAAATAAGCAGGTCAAGACCCTGATTTATAATTAATTTCATTTCATTTACCTCAGGATATCTTTGTAACAAATATTTTTAAATGCCCCCACCCTTCCACAGCTTGCACCCATTGGGGTGGTAGGGTGGTCTGGAGGCATGGTTTATAGGTTTCACAATATTGATCAGAGGCTCTCAGCCCGATCTTAAACTATCTATAAGAATATAGATTGCTCATACACTTTACGCTCTGTACTTTATTTATTTATTTTTTCTTATTTTTCATTTATTAAACCTTGATTGTATATCACAATATATTCATATATTGATCAAAAATCAAATGATTTGGACAGTATCCCTTGTAACAATGTTTATATTCTATTGTTCTTCTTTATGTAAATCTTAATAAAAACATTGAACAAGAAAACTGGATACAAGGGAGAGTTCAGAGGATGGTGATAAATGTGAAGTTCTTGGAATGGTTAGAGGTGGGTAGTGGGGTCCCCCAGGGCTCTGTGCTGGGACCAATCCTATTTATTTTGTTCATAAACGACCTGGAGGATGGGGTAAATAGTTCAATCTCTGTATTTGCGGACTATACTAAGCTAAGCAGGGCAATAACTTCTCCGCAGGATGTGCATACCTTGCAAAAAGATCTGAACAGATTAATGGGGTGGGCAACTACATGGCAAATGAGGTTTAATGTAGAAAATGTAAAATAATACATTTGGGTGGCAAAAATATGAATGCAATCTATACACTGGGGGAGAACCTCTGGGGGAATTTAGGATGGAAAAGGACCTGGGAGTCCTAGTAGATGATAGGCTCAGCAATGGCATGCAATGCCAAACTGCTGCTAACAAAGCAAACAGAATATTGGCATGCATTAAAAAGGGGATCAACTCCAGAGATGAAACGATAATTCTCCCGCTCTACAAGACTCTGGTCTGGCCGCACCTAGAGTATGCTGTCCAGTTCTGGGCACCAGTCCTCAGGAAGGATGTACTGGAAATGGAGCGAGTACAAAGAAGGGCAACTAACCTAATAAAGGGTCTGGAGGATATTAGTTATGAGGAAAGGTTGCGAGCACTGAACTTATTCTCTCTGGAGAAGAGACGCTTGAGGGGATATGATTTCAATTTATAAATACCGTACTGGTGACCCAACCATATGGATAAAACGTTTTCGCGAAAGGGAGTTTAACAAAACACGTGGCCACTCATTAAAATTAGAAGAAAAGAGGTTTTACCTTAAACTACGTGGAGGGTTCTTTACTGTAAGAGCGGCAAGGATGTGGAATTCCCTTCCACAGGCTGTGGTCTCAGCGGGGAGCATCGATAGTTTCAAAAAACTATTAGATAAGCACCTTAACGACCGCAACATACAGGGATATATAATGTAATACTGACATATAATCACACACATAGGTTGGACTTGTGTCTTTTTTCAACCTCACCTGTAACTATCTAAGCTCAATAATGCACTTTTATTTTGCCAGCAGAAACAAAATTACTAGCATAAGCATTTACATTTACTAGCATACATACATTTACTAGCATAAAAAAATAAATATTTCCTGACAGACTCCATGGCAGCCTACGTGTGGGTTAACCCCGCCTCCTCTCCAATGCTATAGGACCCCATTCCCATAAATGAGTGCTCACCACTAGCTACTGCGTTCCTTTTTTGTCCTCCTCTATGGACCTACACATGCTGTTCGCATCAAGACTGATTGATTCCAAGATTGATTGAATCCAAGATGGGCATACCTGTGCGGTGCAGCTCAAAAGCCCAGCTATGAGCGGGCGAGTAGCTTGAAGAGGCTTGAATGTTCCCCCTTGGTGGATGGGTGGTCGCCTCTGTATGCCCGGCGGACAGTTCTCATCAACGGCTGGCAAGGTCTGTGGATGTTTTCTCATACTCCATGGCAGTGTTTCTATGTGTTGTATGTATTTTCCCTGGTGATCCAGTGTGTCCTATCCCCCTCATGGCGGCTGGTTCGCGTGCGTTCCAGCCCGCCACGGCACTTCCGGGTTGCGGCAGTCTCCGCCGCTGGCACCTGCGCTGTAGCCACCCTGAGAGCGAGGTTTGGCTCGCGCATGCGCAGTACGGCGGCTCGTTCGTCGTCCGCGCAGGCGCCGTACGGTGGTTCCCCTTTGCGCGTGCGCTGTAGGGGATAATGATGTCACGGGCGGGGAATTTAAATTCCGCCCTCCTGTCCTGCTGAGTTGGGATCTCCCTTGGTAGGGAAAGGAGGAGCGGATCCCTGCTGGTCTCCAGGTGAGTGGTGGAAACCTCTGCAAAAAAAAAAAAAAAAAGGTCAAAATAATGGAATATGTTCTTTTATCATTATATATGTTTATCTAAATATATATACTTATGCGGCTGGAAGTTGTTTTTCCTTGCCTTGAATATATGTTGATACGTGCTTTGTGCATATTATAAAAAAAAAAAAAAAAGAGGCAAGCAGAGTTTTTTCTTTTCTCTAAAACCTTCTCATATTTGATGCCTAGGTTTTCTTAGACCATTATCCCTGCAGACTATTAAAGTGACATTTCGTGTCCCTGGTTATGGACAATTCACCGCCTTTAAGTGGCCAGCCCTCACGCACAAGGTATGTGCTCGTGAGGGGAGGGGATGAGATTTATGCACGTTATTGTCGTGCTGATACCATGTTCTGCCTTTCTTCTCTCCCCTTCCCCTATTTTTTCTCTTCCCAGCCCTTCTAGGTCGGACCCGCTAAATGCGGTCCAGAATGCCAATGACCTTGCCAAGCCACAATACAATTCATCTTCATCCAGACGAGACTCACAGTCCGGATCCCACCAGAGGAGACGCTCTCGTTCCTCCTCAAGACACCGCTCCCACCGCCATGACAGCCGCTCAGACCACAGAGCCTGCTGGGGATGTAGGACACGAGTTCCGGAGGGCAAGTCCTTATGTGACCGTTGTTTTGCCCGTGCGGTTGGGGAAAAAGAGACGGAAAACCAGCGTTTAGAGTCTCTTGTGAAACGAGTGGTACAGCAATCCCTAATGGAGAGGGAAGCACCTCGCACATTGAGCCAGTCTACCACTGCGTCTGGCCCGCCGGCGGAAGAGGCCCGTGATGATCCGGGTACTTCGCAGCCCTATATCACCTCTCCTGACTCCTCAGAGGATGAGTCTATTAATGAGGAGGTCATTGGAGGGTTCGACTTCGCGATGGTTTCCCCTTTAATCAAAGCAATCAAGGAAGCCTTGAAGTGGGAAGACCCTTCCACTCCCCCAGCCAAGCAGAAAAATTTTTTCAAGCACCTGGGGAGAGAACGCGTAAACTTTCCGCTCCTTCCAGAGCTAAAGGAAATCATTGAGGAAGAATGGAGTAAAACAGAGAAAAAATCCTCCATGTCTAATAAAACCTCCAGATTGTACCCCTTCAAGTCAGAAGAAGTAAAGAATTTGGAGAATACTCCCCTTGTGGACGCAGCTCTTATGCGTCTGGCCAAACATGTGACTCTTCCTCTAGAAGACGCAGTATCTTTTAAAGATGGGCTCGAGAGGAAGATAGACCTAGATCTAAAAAGAATCTATGGGCTCGCGGGTATGGCCTGTAAACCAGCCCTGGCATTAGCGGCCATGTCTAAGGCCATGGAGGCCTGGACGGAGAACGTGGAATCCTTCCTTAAAGGCGTGTCAGAAGAACTGGCTGGAAGTTCAGCAGCCGCAGAGCTGAAGCTTGCAGCGGTCTTCCTGGGGGAGGCGTCCATTGACCTGATCCGCCTTCTGGCTCGTATTATGCTGTCCTCAGTTACAGCCAAGAGAGCCCTCTGGTTGCGTCCCTGGCTTGCGGACCCTGGTTCTAAGCAAGCGTGGTGTAAAATCCCGTTTGAGGGGTCCTCACTGTTTGGCAATAAGCTTGACGATGCCATTACGCGAGCCACAGGTGGCAAATCGGGTTTTCTTCCCCAGGACAGGCGCATGCTGGGTCGAAAGAAGCCCCAGTTCAGAAGACGAAGTCCGGAGCGCTCCAGGGAAGCACACTCCTACAAGCCTGGCCGGGACTTTAGGAAGAATTGGAGCAGAGGGCAGTCATCCTTCCGCAAACCCGTTAAAAATCAAACGTCCAGTGCTCGTGATCAGGCTAAATCTTTTTGAGATTACGCCCGCCCAGGCGGGGGCTCGTCTGCTCCTCTTCCGGCACGTCTGGGTGGCCTCGCTCTCAGACTTCTGGGTCATAAGGACGGTCTCGTCAGGCCACAGATGGGCCTTTTCCAGAACTACCGCACCAAAGGTTCGTCTTCACTCTTCTCCCTCGGGCAGAGGATCAGAAACAAATTTTACTGTCCTATGTGGACCTCCTGAAAATTCAAGGAGCAGTAGTACATGTACCACAGGACGAATGGTTCCAGGGGATATACTCCCCTCTCTTCCTAGTTCAAAAAAAGGGGGGCTCTTGGCGCCCAGTCATAGACCTCACATATCTCAACGGATTCATAGAGAATGGAAGGTTCAAGATGGAAACCTTGGTGACCATTCAGAGAGCCATACAACCAGGCGACTGGATGATATCAATCGACCTGAAGGACGCTTATTTCCACGTTCCAGTGGAAAAAGAATTTCACAAATACCTCCGCTTTCACATTGGGTCAGTTCATCTTCAATTTATTTGCCTCCCCTTCGGGCTGACAACGTCCCCCCGGGTCTTTTCAAAAGTCCTCCTAGCTACGGTGGCACTAATAAGATCCAAAGGGGTACGTCTTTACCACTACCTGGACGACCTGCTGGTGCTGTCCCAAAGCAGGGAGCAGTTGCTGGTCCACCGGGATCAAGTAATCTCCACTCTGTCCAACTTCGGGTGGCTCCTAAACATAGAAAAGAGTCAACTGAGCCCAACTCAGCGTCTAATATATCTGGGAGCCCAGTTCGATACAGTGGCAAACACTATCTCCCTTCCACTACAGAAAATTCCTACAGTTCGAGACAGAGTCTCCCGGGCTCTACATGCATGGCAAATGAAAGCCTCTCAGTGCCTGAAAGTCGTTGGCACGATGGTTTCTACGACTCCCATGGTCAAATGGGCCTTATGGAGATTGCGTCCCTTCCAGTCAGGCCTCCTACGGCAATGGAAGTCAGGGGACAAGAATCAGGTCATCCGCATAACATCTACAATGAGAAACAGCCTCTTCTGGTGGCTTCAGCGCAAGAACCTCCTGACTTGCCACTCCATCGCTCCCATCTCCTGGGTGACGGTCACGACCGATGCCAGCGGTACCGGTTGGGGAGCCCTTTGTGGGTCGAACCTGGCCCAAGGCAAGCGGGAAACATGTCTCCCCAACCCAGGGTCGAATGTCCTGGAACTTCGTGCGGCCTGGTGTGCCCTACAGTTCTTCTCTCATCTCCTGATGGGGGAGTCAGTGCTGTTGAGAATGGACAACACCACAGCAGTATCGTATGTGAAGAGGCAAGGGGGTACTCGGAGTCCCACACTCCTTCGGGAAGTCGAGCCCATCCTATCGTGGGCGCAGAAATACCTTGCCAACATCTCGGCAGTCTTTGTCCCAGGCGTCCAAAACACTCAAGCAGACTTCCTGTCACGGACCGAGTTGGACAACAACGAGTGGTCTCTTCACGTAGAGACGTTCAGGTGGATCTTGTCACTAAAGACCGATCCCGAAGTAGATCTGTTTGCTTCCCCCTGCAATCGCAAGCTGAAGAAGTTCTACACCCGGGGGCTCTGCAGTCAAGCCATCGGGACAGATGCCCTGACGGATCAGTGGAGGTTCAAGCGGGCATACGCCTTTCCGCCACTGCCAGTTATACTGAGATTCCTGCAGAGGCTCCGAGCGGAGCCAGTGGAGGTGGTGACAATAGCTCCCTACTGGCCGAACAGGCCTTGGTTCCCTCTCCTGGTCCAGCTCAGCTGTCGGGACCCAGTGCCTCTCCCTCTCAGACCGGACCTTCTTTCTCAAGGGTCAGTCCTGCACCCTTGTCCTGCGGTGCTGAGACTGATGGTCTGGTTCTTGAGAGGGAGAGGCTGGAATCCCTAGGTTGTGCCTCAGAAGTAATATCCACTCTCATGAGCTCGAGAAGATCCAGTACAAATAAAGTCTATGGAAGGATCTGGTCCAAATTCGTGGAGTTCTGCTCTCCTCAGGGCAGGTCTTTTAGACATCCAAAAGTCCAGGACGTTCTCAGTTTCCTCCAAACGGGCCTAGATTTACATCTATCTGTCAGCTCTCTGAGAGTCCAAGTTTCTGCACTTTCGGCCTTCTCCGGCACTTCATGGGCAGTTCATCCTCTGGTTAGACAATTTTTCCGAGGTGCATCGAGACTCAAGCCCCAGAGAAAGCCTAGGTTCCCCAAATGGGACCTTCCATTAGTCCTTGACTCGATCTCTGGACTCAGTACTTCGGGGCCCTCCCCGCTCCCTATCAAGGTCTTTTCAGCAAAGGTGGCCTTCTTAGTGGCCATTACCTCAGCCAAAAGGGTCTCTGAAATTGCATCACTTGGTCACGAAGAACCCTTCCTAACGTTTTTCCCGGACCGGGTAGTCCTCATTCCTATGCTGGGTTCCAACCCAAAAGTGTCTTCAGTATTCCACGTCAATCAAGAGATCGTTTTACCTACATTTAGGACCCCAGGGTCCACTGAGAATCACCCTCTAGATGTGGGCGAAGCTATTAAGGAATATCTCAAAGTTACTTCTCCCTTTAGACGTTCTAGTCATCTCTTCGTGCTTCACTCAGGCAGCAATATAGGGAAAAAAGCCTCAACCAGGACTATCGCGTCCTGGATCGTACAGACCATACAACAGGCATATAGGGCTAAGGGCTTGGCTCCTCCAAAGGCGGTGACAGCCCATTCCACCAGAGGAATGGCAGCCTCGTGGGCAGCGGCTCGACATGTGGCTCCAGATATCATCTGCAAGGCAGCTTCATGGGCTTCTATTAATACCTTCATGTTGCATTATTGTATAGAGCCTGCCTCACTATCCTCTGTAAACTTTGGGTTACAAATCCTATCGACCGATAGGACAAATTAAAATTTATGTTTTTGATCATGCATACCCACCCGTGTGGTTGGCTAGTTATTTCCCACACGTAGGCTGCCATGGAGTCTGTCAGGAAAAAGGAAAATTTATTATCAAATACTTACCGTAATTTTCCTTTCCTGATGGACTCCATGGCAGACGGAGTTCCCACCCATTGGTCAACGAGTAGGCTAGTTACGGAACGCAGTAGCTAGTGGTGAGCACTCATTTATGGGAATGGGGTCCTATAGCATTGGAGAGGAGGCGGGGTTAACCCACACGTAGGCTGCCATGGAGTCCACCAGGAAAGGAAAATTACGGTAAGTATTTGATAATAAATTTTCCTTTTTTACAGGATATATGGTGCTACATTTAGCAAAACAGTTAGGGCACTTTCACACTGCCAGCGCCCGGGCGTCAGCGGTAAAGAGCCGTTATTTTTAGCGGCGCCATACCATCATTTTTGCTTTGCTTTTTGGCCGCTAGCGGGGCACTTTTAACCCCTGCTAGTGGCCGAGAAAGGTTTCAGCGGCACTGCCCATTGATTTCAATGGGCAGGGGCACTTTAGGAGCAGTGTATTCACCGCTCCTGCAGCGCTGCAAAGAAGCTGCTTGCCGGACTTTTGACGTCCTGCCAGCGCAGCGCCCCAGTGTGAAAGCTTTCACACTGGGATTGCAGCTGAGGCTTTTTTCAGGTGCTTTACAGTCACTATTTTTAGAGCTAAAGCGCCTGAAAAATTCCTCTAGTGTGAAAGGGGTCTTAGCCATTGAGGTTTAAGGGCCCTACTCATAGGAGCATACAATCTAAAATGTGTCTAAACCTTAGCGTGGACACAGCTTTACTTTCAGTGTATAACGGGCAACACATCACATTTTTATCTGCAAGATTATAAAAACATACTTAACAGTCATTATTCTTACAAAGCATTCCAACATGAAATTAAAAAAGACACATATTTAAACTATAACACCCACCACCACCCCACAATCCACACACATACATTGGGGACATTGGGGAGTATGTTCTGCTGGAAGCTGCTTTTCTGTGTACACAAATAAGCAATGAGATCAAAGAGTAGAAGTTTAGCAGGTGCTCCCAAACCATGGATGCTTGTTCAGACAGGAATACACACACAACATTGACATCATGGCCACATAAACCCACTTTTGATGGAAAAAATGCACCAGAATTTCAGCAAACAAACAGCCCTAGTTGGGCGTTTGTCAATATGCACAATATCATTCCTTCTCCCCCACAAATCACAGAAAAAAACCTGACCTTCTCAGGCTAAACAAACCCCCCCCCCCTACTGCAGTCCTTTATATAAGGTTGTATTGTTAGCACACTCGCACAAACTCCATAGAAGTACACGCCCACCAGTATCTTTCAATCTGTCTCTTCATGTATGTCTAAAGTGATTGCACCTGATGAGCAGGGACACATAATACTATTTGCAACTGTGTTAGCCCTTGGGGCTATGTGCATCAAATCTCAAACTACAGGCCAAAGATTGAAGGCCATTTGCATGCACATAAACAAAGCAACAGTTTTCTAAGCATATGTACCTGTACCGTGTAAACCCTAAAATTTTAAATGTCCAAGTCCCTGGGCATGATTAGTGGAAACAAACATTAACATCAGTCCCTGGCTGCAATGAGCTTCCAATCTAAAAACTAACTTTCTTACATTAGAGACTCTTTCGACAGGAGACAAATAGGATGCCAGCATGTCTTTGAATTGTGGTGAGAAACCCACACAGGGAGAACATATAAACTTCAACACAAGCATTAGCATGTTGGGGAATAGAACCAGCAACCCCAGTGCTGCTAGATGGAATTGCCACCCACTTAGCCAGTGGGCAGCCTCACACATGTGGTCTGCATCTCTGTGGTGTGAACCAGCCCTAAGTGCATAGCCATGCTCAGTGTCTCAAGCAATATACAATATATTGGTCTAAGTATTGAGATGCCTGCCTTTATACACACATGAACTGTAATGGCTTCCCAGTCTTCAAAATTGATTTGGCCCACCCATTCTTCCAGAAGTGCATTTGTGAGGTTGGACACTGATGTTGGATGAGAAGGCCTGGCTTCCAATCTCCACTCTAATTCATCCCCAAGGTGTTCTTTTGTGTTGAGGTCAGGACTCTGTGCAGGCCAGTCCAGTTCCTCCACCCCAAACTCACTCATCCCTGTCTTTATGGACCTTGCTCTGTGCACTGGTATAAATCATTTGGTGGAGGGGGGGATTATGATGTGGGGTTGTTTTTCAGGGGTTGGGCTTGGCCTCTTAGTTCCAGTGAAGGGAACTCATACCAAGACATTTTGGACAATTTTATGCATACAACTTTGTGGGAACAGTTTGGGGATGGCCCCTTCCTGTTCCAACATGACTGCACACCAGTGCACAAAGCAATGTCCAATAAAAGACATAGATGAGCGAGTTTGGGGTGGAGGAACTTGACTGGCCTGCACAGAACCCTGACCTCAACACATTTTGGCTGAATTAGAGCAGAGACTGCGAGCCAGGCCTTCTCATCCAACATCAGTGCTTGGCCTCACAAATGTGCTTCTGGAAGAATGGTCAAACATTCCCTTAGACACACTAAACTTTTTTGTATATTGGTCCGGGGACACACTGTACACCTTTGCTGCCATTGTGCTCTTGCTGGGTGTCCAGTGTGCTCCTGTTCCTTTAAGGGGGATTGGGCTGCCTCCAGGCCCACCTGCCCCTCATCTATCCATTTAATGCATGTGCTTCCATTGTGGAGACGCTTATAAATTCAGTAGTGTTAGGACTGCAAGCATACACAGGGTGCCGTGAAGAGGCCTTGCAGCTTATGCATGCGTTTGCAAATGCGTGCTAACTAAACCCCTGTTTTTAACGCAGACTGTTGGACAGGTTAATTTGGTCAGTTGGCAGACTGGTTGGTGAGTTGAGCTATGGAATGTTCTGTTTTTGTCTCCCATTCACACAACATACCTAAAAAAAAAAAAAATTATAATTTCTTACCTTTTTCGTTTTCTTTTAGTGACATATGCATATGCCTATGCATATACTGTAAGACATGCTTACTCTAAATACACATAGAACTGGTCAAATAATAATGAATTACCGGTATATAAATCCTGATCCCCATTAACTATTCTAATTGTAACTTTCAGTGTCATATCAACCTCTGTATATATATTATGTGCCATTTTAAGACATAGCATAATATATAAACATTTTGATAGCCCCTCTCCATATTTGTTTGAAATTCAAAACCGAATAACATTATCAGTATTACATTTATATTGGAAGCAGTTCTAGTAAGGGTCACGCTGTGTATCTGTGTATGTATCCTTTGAGGCTAATTTAATTGTGTTGCACAGGTGTTGCTAATCCCAAAGTACCGTGCCTTTTGTTTACACTCCAAAGGATCTAATTAATGTGTTTTGCTTGTGCCTCTTTAAAACAGAGTTCCGCCAATATTTTTTTTTTTAAAGTCAGCAACTAAAAATACTGCAGCTGCTGACTTTTAATATATGGACACTTACCTGTCCAGGGCGCTCGCAATGTCCTCACCGGAGCCGATCTGTCCCTTGGCTCTCGGGTGGAGGCGCCGCCATCTTCGGTAAGGGAATCAGGAAGTGAAGCCTTGTGGCTTCACAGCCTGGTTCCCTACTGTGCATGCGCAAGTCACGCTGTGTGTCCTTACTGGTCCCTGCTGTCTTCTGGGACCTGTGTGTTTCCCAGAAGACAGTGGGGGGGGAGGAGGGGCCGGACATGGCGTAGATCACCGAGGAGCCTGTGGTGATATATGCCCGGAAGTGGGAGCAAATACTTGGATTATACAGGTATCTGCTCCCCCCTAAAAGGTGCCAAATGTAACACTGGAGGGGGGGAGGAATCCGATCAGTGGAAGTTTCATTTTTGGGTGGAACTCCACTTTAAGCACAATTACATTGCCTAAATTGTTAGAATGGGGAATAAATGCACTAAAAAAAGTTGCTATAAAGATTATTATCATTAGAATAATACTGTTTCAAGTACAGATGGTTACAGTTAATAGGCTAAAGAGCTTGTTGATCCGAAGAAAGGAAAACAAAAAGGGCAGCAAGGCTACCCTTGTTTTATCTGATACCTTTCTGGCCAAGTTATTCAGTATCAAATTTTTTTGTTTTCAAAATTGAACCATAAAGCTAGCCATAGATGTCTCTCTCTTTTTTTTTTTTTTTTTTTTTGATTAGACAGCTGCCTGATCAAAAAACAGAACAAAACAAAAAAACTGATTTCCCCATCCACACATTCAAGGTGGATGGGGGATCACCCCACTCTGCTGCCAGAATACACCGATCAGTGCTGCAGCTGATTTACTGCAAGCATTGATCAAGCAAAAATATACAGACAGTCCTTTTTGGGGAGAAATTTGGCTGGCCCCTGCTGAACTGGCCAAATTTCATCCATTCAGGCCCCGTTTTACAGTTTTCAATCTGTTTGACATTCATAAATAATTAATAACTTGCTTCTGCCTGGTCCTGCAATGTGTCTCTTTATCAAATGTTGACTATACCCATGTAACAAGCTCATGCAAACTTATGATATGAAAATATCAGTGCTTTTTTTAAAATCTAGTTAAAACTAAATTCCAGGAAAACAAGTAGATAGATAGATAGATAGATAGATAGATAGATAGATAGATAGATAGATAGATAGATAGATAGATAATACAATACATGTGAGGGAGGTGTTTTACCTGGATTTGTATATCTGTCAACCCAGTCCTGTAACCCCATCATACAGCATACAGACCAGATATTTCTCTGATGCAAGTAAAACTTACAGGTCTTGTCCCTCCCCAGCTTGTGACTGGCCAGTGAAAACGTGAGAAGCCCAAGATTGGTGAGGTCATCTCTGTATAGACACATTAAATGAATGTGTAAATGAATACTGAGCTGTATTAATTTGTGACTTTTTATCGTCCTGGAGCAAAGAATTATTTAATCTAATGTGGAACAGTCTATTGGGTGGTGTAGGATGGATGCTCATTTGTTTAACCACTTCAGCCCCAGAAGATTTGGCTGCTGAATGACCGGGCCATTTTTTGCAATTCGGCACTGTGTCGCTTTAACTGACAATTGCGCGGTCGTGCGACGCTGCACCCAAACAAAATTGACGTCCTTTTTTTCCCACAAATAGAGCTTTCTTTTTGTGGTAATTGATCGCCTCTGCATTTTTTATTTTTTGCGCTATAAACAAAAAAATAGCGACAATTTAGAAAATAACGCAATATTTTGTACTTTTTGCTATAATAAATGTCCCCATTTTTTTTTAAAAAAAGCTATTATTTTCTCAGTTTAGGCCAATATGTATTCTTCTACATATTTTTGGTAAAAAAATCACAATAAGAGTATATTGATTGGTTTGTGCAAAAGTTATAGCATCTACAAAATAGGGGATAGATTTATAGCATTTTTATTATTATTTTTTTTTTTTTACTAGTAATGGCGGTGATCTGTGATTTTTATTGTGACTGCAACATTATGGTGGACACATCGGACAATTTTGACACATTTTTGGTACCATTGTCATTTATACAGCGGTCAGTGCTATAAAAATGCATTGATTACTGTAAAAATGTCACTGGCAGTGAAGGGGTTAACACTAGTGGGTGATCAAGGGGTTAATTGTGTTCCCTGGGAGGTGATTCTAACTGAAGGGGGAGGGGACTGACTAGAGGAAGTGACAAATCGTGGTTCCTAGCTAATAGGAACACACGGTCTGTCACACCTCTCAGAACAGAACACAGATTTGTGTGTTTACTCACACACTTCCGTGTTCTGTCCCTCGTGCTCGCGATCGCTCCTGGCCAGCGGTTATCACGACTGTCGGCCACGAGCTTCGGCACCCCCACAGTGCAGCGGGCCTGCTATCCCGATCCCGCGAGCCAACGTAATAGCTACGATGGTTCGTGCGATCGTGCCGACCTTCCGCAGTAAAATGACAGCGGCTGGTCGGCAAGCGGTTAATCAGTAATAGATAGAACATCTGAAAATTATAATCTCTGATGGGGTAAAATGAGGAATAGGGACTTTATAGGCACTACAACTACAACACATTAATAATCATAAAAAATAGCTTTTATTATACAAAATATAAAATGGTAAACAATTTGCATAAAAAAAAAAATTACAGGTTTTTGCTTATGCACCAGAGTGATTAGTGGAGGAACTAATTTCCCATATACCAATACACAATCTCTTCCTCCTGAATGGCTAAGACATGGCAGCAGCGCCATTGGCTCCCACTGCTGTCAAAGTCAGCTAGCCCATAAGGAGAGAGAGGGGGCGGGGTCAAACCACAGCTCCATGTCTGAATGAACACACAGAGCTGTGACTCAGCTCAGTGCCCACATAGCAAGCTGCTTGCTGTGGGGGCACTCAACAGGAGGGAGGGGCCAGGAGCACCAAAGAGGGACCTGAGAAGAGGAGGATCGGGGCTGCTTTGTGCAAATCCACTGCACAGAGCAGATAAGTATAACATGTTTGTTATTTTTAGATAAAAAAATGAGACTTTACCATCACTTTAAACCTAGAAGCTGGTTGGTTACTATGTACAGCTGCATCACATTCTGTGTGCACCAGTTTTAGTAACACCCCCCCCCCCCCCCCCCAAAGTGTGGAACCATGACATCACTGAAAAAAAAGCTCTGGGACTCAAGGGAATGTAGGGAGAATAATTCTCAGGAACTTATGTGGTGATTTTTTGATGTTTTTAGGAGTAAACCTGTGAAGTCATTCTCCTAATGTTTCTGCTGTGAAGTACCCTTTAGTCTTCCAACAAAAAGCTATACGGAATATTGTCTTAAAATAAGATTAGTGGGTGGCTGTGGAGATGGTACAGAAAATCTATATGTATACAGAAGATTAATCTGGGGTGTCTGTGGAGAAGGTACAGAGTAACAATCTACATGTACAGTATACAGGAAATACATTTTTTTGCAATAAAACCAATGAGTCCCTGCCCATCTTCTTGCCGTTTCTACTGCTGCCAACTCTGTGACCTATTGCTCTTCCTGTTTGTGACAAACTTGACAGAATATTTCACTGTCTTTAACTTCTGGGAAACTCACATTTCTTCTGCTGGTGGCACTAAAAAAATGGCACTAATATTTTTTAAAATAAAAAAATGGTATTAATATTTTGTGCTATAAAGGACCTGCCCATCCTTCTATTTCAGTCATTATCAGCTCCTAGTTGAGAATTATTTGCACACTTTAACCATTTTACAACAAGTGCAATGTGACCCTTTATGCTGCCTGCTTCCTTTATGAATGCTTACTGGAATTTCTTTAAAATTTCTGTAAAAAAAAAAAAAAAAACCTTTTATACATTTTATTAACCACTTCAATACCAGGCACTTAGACACCTTCCCGCCCAGGCCAATTTTCAGCTATCAGCGCTGTCGCAATTTGAATGACAATTTCGCGGTCATGCAACACTGTACCCAAACAAATTTTTTATCATTTTGTTCCCACAAATAGAGCTTTCTTTTGGTGGTATTTGATCACCTCTGCGGTTTTTATTTTTTGCACAACAAATAAAAAAAGACCGAAAATTTTGAAAAAAAACAAGTTTTTCTTTGTTTCTGTTAAAATTTTTTGTAAATAGGTACGTTTTCTTCTTCAATGACGGGCACTGATATGGCTGCACTGACGGGCACTGATACGGTGGCAGTGATGGGCACCGATGATGTGGCACCAATGAGGTGGCACTGATGAAGTGGCACTGATGATGGGCACTGATGATGGGCACTGATAGGCGGCACTGATGGGCACTGATAGGTGGCACTGATGGGCACTGATAGTTGGCACTGGTATGCAGCACTGATGGGCACTCATAGGTGGCACCGATGGGCACTCATAGGTGGCATTGATGGGCACTCGTAGGTGGCATTGATGGGCACTCATAGGTGGCACTGATGGGTACTTATGGGTGGCACTGATAGTTGGCACAGATGGGCATGGATGGGCACTGATAGGTGGGCACTGATGGGCACTGACAGGTGGCACCGATGGACGCTGATGGCTGGCACTGATGACACTGATTGTTTGCACTGATGCCCCTAAGGGTGGCATTGCTGGGCATCACTGCAACATAATGGTGCCAATCAGTGCCCATTTGTGGGCACTGATTGGTACAGATTGGGCACTGACTGGGCACACTGGGCACATGTGGATGGCCATGGGGTACATACCTGGCTATCCACATGTTGCCCCTTCCCTGGTGGTCCTAGTGGCGGTCCCTGGTGGTCCAGTTTGGTGATCTGAGGGGGGGCTGTGCTGATAAACAATCAGCATAGCCCCCCCTGCCAGGAGAGCCGCCGATCGGCTCTCCTCTACTCGCGTCTGTCAGATGCGAGTGAGGAAGAGCCGATCAGTGGTTCTTCCTATTGACAGCGTGATCAGCCGTGATTGGACACGGCTGATCACGTGGTAAAGAGCCTCCGCCAGAGGCTCTTTACCAAGATCGGTGTAGCGGTGTGTCAGACTGACACACCGATCCACCGATCGCCGCGATGCACGCCCCCGCTGGCGCGCGGCGGCATGGAATCTGCTGGACGTCATATGACGCCCAGTCAGGATACCTCAACCACCGCCCGGCCGTCATCTGCTATGGGCCGGGCGGGAAGTGGTTAAGCTTAAAATATAAGAGTTAAATCAACAAATTGCCCCTATTGGGCATACCCAGGCTTGAATTGAAAACAAGGTGAAAGAACAACCAAAAAAAAAAACACACAATTATAAACTTATCAAACAAGGCATTTGGTAACCAAGGCATAAGAGAACTTTGTTCGCCGTAGCTAGAGAGTGCGAATTAGACTTCTGAATATTTTCCCTGCGCAGTGTACAGAACTCGGCAAAAAAGATATTCAGGGGTAAAACAAAGCATACTATGGAGGCGTTGCCGATGACCCAACAGTATCCCTGGACTCTGTCCAAATGTCCCATGCCTTGTGAATTTTTGTGGGCATCCCCTAGATTTGTAAGTAAATTTGTACAATGGGACCATTTTGTTAAGAATAGTCTTCCAATAATCTAAGGTAGGTACCTGGGGAGATTTCCATCTAAGGCGTATGGACTTGCGTGCATAAAACAATAGTAAACCTACCAGAGTTTTCATAGCCCTGGAGGTAGCTAGTAAATGAACTTGTCCAAAAATACAAACGTGTTTTGATAGTGGCACTACTATAGTGGTGACCTTGTAGATACAATGAGAAACCGCTTAACAGAATAGCTTTATACCCGGACACTCCCAGAACACATGCAGGAACGTGGCAGGATCCGCTGTGCATCGCCAGCATTGAACCTTTTTCATACTTAAAAAGTAGGCCATGCAGAAGTACTGCTGCCATCTATTTTTTATAGTTGCATCACTGGTGGAGTGGAGAAGTGTAATGTAGAGGTGCTGCCATTGTCTTGTACATTTAATTGCGCAAGCTGCAAATTATCTAGAACCCTTTACTGAAATTTCTCCAGAAGGGGTTGGAGGATTGATGATTCTCAAAGTGATGCTGTCTTTGTGTTTGCTAGAAATTGTCTAGAAAATGTGCTAGTATTTAAACCAGGGTAGAGAAAAAAAACTGAACTTGAAATTGGCTTAATGTTCCTCTAAAAGCTTACTTATGCTGGCTGTGCCATGATGGCAATTTTTTGTCTCTTGATCTTCTGCCCCTGATCTAGAGTATATGTTTTATTTTACAAAATAAACTGTGGAAATTAGTCTTCCTAGTGGAATGTGGCTGAATGTACCAATGCCATATCCAAAAAAAAATGTTTATTTAAAGACAGAGAAATAAGAAAAAAAAATCACATTATAGTTATTGAAGTGAGGGGTAAATGTAACTCCATCCTAACAGAAGCCCTTTAAGTCCATCTTAATGCTGGGTGGCAGCATCATGTGACCACCATGATTGGCTGTCAAAACAGTCAGGTGATTTGAAGTTTGTCTATACTGTATATATAGTCTATATACTGTACATAAGGGTTGATTTACTAATACTGAAGAGTGCAAAGTCTGGTGAAGCTCTGCACAGAAATCAATCAGCTTCCATTTTTTTTTTCTTTTGTCCAAGCTTAATTGAACATGCTGAAGTTAGAAGCTGATTGGCTAACATGGACAGTTGCACCAGATTCTGAGTGCTCCAGTTTTTGTAAATCTCCCCCATATTGTCTATATATAGTCTTTAATTTCTTATTTATTTTCTTTAGAAAAAGTCATCACCAAAAAGGAAAAATAACACAATTTTAAAAAGTATACAAATACATTTAAAATACACCAGGAAAAAAAATATTGTTGTGTCTCTAGAACATGAAGAAACGTGAAATCTCCCCAACGGAATTCAGATCAGAAAAAAATCTAACAGGAGTTGTAATTTTTCCCTATTCAAATGTAAAAAAAATGGTTTAGATATGCTTTAACCCTTAAGGACCACCCCGCATACATATACTGTGGCAGGGCTGCCCTTAGGTGCAAAATCACGTACCTATACAGTATGTGATTCCTTTCTTTGGATCTTGTAAGTGGGTGCATGTTGCCGGACCCCCGCTCCCATTGTGATTGGATAGTGGGAGAGAGGCAGAACGGCAGTCTGTCTATGTAAACAAGGCAGATTGCCGTTCTTCTAGTAAGAAAGGCAGAGATCTTGTGTTTCTTCTAAGCAGTAACATGGATCTCTGTCTTTCTTCAGTTATGCCATCCCCCACACAATAAGAAAGCACTCCCAGGGAACACAGTTAACCCTTTGATCTCCCCTGATGTTAACACCTTCCCTGCCAGTGTCATTTGTACAGTGATAGTGCTTTTTTTTTTTTTGCACTGATCACTATATTGGTGTCACTGGCCCCCAAAAAGTGTCAGATTTGTTTGCTGCAATGTCACAGTCCCACTAAAACTCGCTGATCAACACCATTACTAGTAAAAACAATAAAAGAAAAAAAGTCCATAAATCTATCCCATAGTTTGTAGACGCTATAACTTTTGCACAAACCAATCAATATACGCTTATTGGGATTTTTTTTTTTTTTTTACCAAAAACATGTAGCAAAATACATATTGGACTAAACTGATGAAGAAATTTGATTATTTACATTCCTTCACTGACTAATGGGCAACTTGAAGGACCTCGTGGGGTTTTCCAGGCAACATGGGATGATCAAACTCCATGAGCAAATCCCCCAATGAATTGAAGAAGAATGTGATGGATGTTGTTTTCGTGGCATTCTATCACAGTCTGCATTTTGACAGGGAATTATGGTGAACCCATGTTGGATCTATGGGTGGCTGGGAGTAAAGAGACTTGTGCCCATTTACATCAGTCTATCTCTGTTCCATTACATTTTGGTCTGAAATGCAGTCATTTTCTGTTTTTTTTTTTTTTTTTATGGACCTTGATGACCTCAGAGGTAGGTGGATGTAAATGGACACAAGTCCATTTACATCTGCCTGCCCATAAACCTGCATTGAGCTTCCGATCAGGTCCATTTGAAAAACTGACAGGTGGACCTGATCTGAAAGCCTGTGTGACCATAAGCAGTGTATTCACATTCAGTGCCAGGATACGTTTATCCAGTGCCTAGAGTGAAGATGCCAAACTGCCCTCCCCCCTCTTTTTTATGTGCTCAGTTCATCATCTTCTGCAGCTGGGATCCCCTTCCTAGCTGCCATTATGCTTGTCTCAGCATCACAGCACAGCTCTGGGTCAATATATCTAGGTTTCACTTAACCCCAGAAGTGAGCAGTGATGTTTTAAGACCTTCCTGCTGTGTACTCTGCCTCGCCAGTCTCCTTGTACTGACTATGAACAGCCCGAGGCAATACAAAAGGCAGAGCACCAGAGTCATAACTAAAAAACACAGGGCCCCATAGGAGGGCCCACCAATGAAAAAAAAAAACATTATACAACACCCTAATTACCATTACAAGTAATATATTAACTCATATACTAACTGTGAATAATAATCAACATATGTACAGTATTGTAATGTTTAGATTTTAATGGGGTGTTGCGGAACAGGAAATGTACAGCAAAGCATATGGAATAAGGCATTGTAGAATAAGGAATGTGCAGTCCAGCACACAGGATGGCATGTTGCAGAATAGAGAATGTAAAACCCAGTGCACAAAATAGTTTGGTGCAAAACAGAGACTATACAGTGCAGAATACAGGACAAGAAGGTATGGCATGGGAAATGTACAGTACAGTGCACAGAATGGGATGTTTAAAAAAACAAATGTGCAGGACCTATTGAGAGCCAGTTCAAAATTAACAGGCTGCCTAGTGCAATTCACTTCAACACCCAAAAACATGTGCATTAAGGCGTACACATTTTGGTATGACCAAGCCTAGAGTATATAGGTAACTTCACTATATGTATTTATCAGACCCAGCATTGGTTTGGATCAAGTAGATATATTTTTGGCGGCACTACTGGTTGTGGACAGCTGAGTTCTCCACTGGTCACCTAGCAGCGGTGACTCTACAAAGCCTTCTCTGTTAACATGGTGATCGGGATGCGATCTAGGCTATATTCCTGATCAGATCTAATATTAAATATGATAGTGGTTTTATTGATCAGAGCCCATATCTTACTGGCATGGAGCACACATAGCTGCTGAACATATTATTGATATATATGTGTGATTGTACTTTTGATTCTAATAAATACTGTGTTTATGTCCACATATTACATCCAATCGGGAGCAGCAGCCAGATTGCATCTCAATCGGCATGTCAATAGAGAAAGCTATGCAGCTGGCCAAGAGCTTAACTGTCTACAATCAATAGTGCCAGCCCTCCCGCACATGCTCCCATAAGTCCCATAATGTAACCGGCACTGGATCATAATGCGCTGCTGCTGCCCATGAAGACAGAGACGCTGGACCGGCATTGTCAATAGCAAGCAGGAGAGCAACAGGAAGTTGAGAACCCCCACAGTGGTGGAACACCAGGGCCTGGTCACAAGTGCAACCTTTGCAACCCTTGTAGTTCAGCCACTATATTGGACCATTGTATGGAGCTCCCTGGTGTGCTGATGACATGACTCTTGCTTTCTGCCACCATGGGGGGCCCAAGACAGCAGTAAGGGGGCCCACTGCAGAACATGTGAAAGAGATCCACTGCGGGACCATAATAAAGGGACCCAGGATCAGTGAAAAGTGCCCCAGGCATGGAGGGAAGGGCCCTGGGACCAACAGGTGGGGGCAGGGTGGCCCTCCATGGTTTCTAGCGCCGGGGCCCTGAAGATACTAGTTATGCCTCTGTTGCTACAGATTACAATACGCTCAACAGTGTACTTAAGATGTTCACCTGAATCTAAAAAATCTATTTCCAATTTCTTACATGTTTATTACTAGGCACCAGACACACTCTATCACACTGCTTCACCTCTCTCAAGAATTAATTAAGCATAAAGAACTCCATAGAGTCTTGCATCAAAGGGCCAAGATCAACATACATTATTAAAAATAAAACAAACCTCTATTCAAGGAAGCTACTTTCTATAATAGACTACATCGGCTGGTGATTTGGGAGCATTCCTACATACTTTTATATATATATATATATATATATATATATATATATATATATATATCTATATATATCCGCAAAAAGCTAGTTTTCATTTGAACCCAGATAGTATAATGGACTATAAGAATCTGAAGGAGGTGATCCTTACCTGGTTTACTGCCCTCCTGTCTATCCTGTCTATTGGTCCCAGAGGGTAAAAAAAAGGGAATGCAATATGGGAAAGCCTCTTTCTCATATATGTGCAATAAGAAAAACTGCAGTGTAATCCAACCTCTAAATAAAGCCACAGCTCAAAGTGAGATATACACAAACAAGTAAATAATGTTGGCTGCACTCTAAATGACCAACTTATAATACAACATAGAATACAATATAAATTCACTTATAAAGTAAATATCAACAAGTCCCAATTGTTATCCATGTGACAAAAATCAAGTGAGTCCTCCAAGTTAAATTACAAAACTTGAAAATCTTCCAAATGAAAGGAAGGTAAATGGACTAAAACACATGACTGGGTATTGACAGACAATAGTGAATCCACCACCACGAATAGTTCACGCTTACCAGCTGCACAAGCTATTAAAGCTTGTGGCTAACACCCAGCCAGGGCCTTTTTCATCCAGGAACTGGATGAAAAAGAATGGCAGATCGAACAACAGACAGCCTCCATACACCACTATCAGACTGATGAACTTGTGGATGGTCAGGGAAAAAAGCAATCCAATTCCCACTCAGAAATGCCTCCACTGCTGCCACTTCCAGCAAGGAAGTAGAGAGGAGACCTTGCTGGAAGTGGCAGCAGAGGAGGCCCTGGCTGGGTGTTAACCACAGGAGGAAGTTACAGCACAGTGTGTTTTGGTCCATTCACCTTCCTTCAATTTGGAGAACTTTCAAGTTTTGTAATTTAACTTGGAGGACGCACTTGATTTTTGTCACATGGATCACAATTGGGACTAATTGTTCTTTACTTTATAAGTGAATTTATATTGTATTTTATATCATAATATATGTTGGTCATTTAGAGCGCAGCTCCCATTATTTACTTCTTTCTTTCTTTCTGAATGAATGAATGAATGAATGAATGAATGAATGAGTGACTTGTATAGCTGTTCACAGGTCATACAAAGAGTGGCCATATACAGAAACCTGACATTCTTGCCTACTGCCAAACTACAAAGGGTTAATCACAAGGACCCTAGTTCTAGTTTGTAGAATTCACCTCCGTAACATCTCTATAATGTGCCCCTTTTTAGCAAATGAAACTACCAAGCTCCTTATTCACTCCCTTGTTATCTCTTGCCTTGACTATTGCAACTCCCTTCTCATTGGCCTGCCTCTCCATAGGCTACCCCCTCTTCAGTCTATCATGAATGCTGCTGCCAGACTTATCCACCTTACCAACCGCTCAGTGTCTGCCAACCCTCTCCTCCAATCCCTACACTGGCTTCCAATCACCCAGCAAATTAAATTCAAAATACTAACCACAACATACAAAACCATTCACAACTCTGCCCCAAGCTACATCACCAATCTTGTCTCCAAATATCACCCAAATCGCCCTCTCCGCTCTTCTCAAGACCTCCTACTCTCAAGCTCTCTCGTCTCCTCCTCTCATGCTCGTCTCCAGGATTTCTCCAGAGCCTCTCCCATCCTCTGGAAATCGCTACCTCCACCTGTCCGGATATCCCCTACTCTTGCTACCTTCAGGCGATCCCTGAAAACTCATCTCTTCAGGAAAGCCTATAATGTCTCTAACTAATCTTTTACCACTTCCATCAGCCCATTCCCCACAGTTACAACCTTTTGTACCACCTGCCCCACCCTATTAGATTGTAAGCTCTTCTGAGCAAGGCCCTCGTAATCCTCCTGTATCTTATTGTATTATAACTGTGTTGTCTCCCTTTTGTATTGTAAAGCGCTGCGTAAACTGTTGGCGCTATATAAATCCTGTATAATAATAATAATAATAATAACAAGGACCCTAGAAGCTTATCAATTCAGGAGTTCCATATCAGCTTTTTCAAGATAAAAGGAAAGCATTAAAAAACTCTAAGCAGCATAGTCTTCTTTGGAGCATGCCAAGTGTTGAGTATAGTTGACATTGTTCAGGTAGAAGATCTGGGTTTCTGGAAACTGGAGTGCTCATTAAGACATCTGTCTGATCAGGCACCTGCATTTTCATATTAATGCCAGAATACTTAAAGTGTTTGAAATATCACATATAAGCTTGCTTTGCTGCAAGCTGTCTTGTGGTTTCTGTATATATGCACTCGATTTTCATTAGTAAATAACAGTCCTTATCAATAGATAACAAACTAAAGCCTAGTACACACTAGTATCTTTTTTTTGTTCAACCCAGCAGGCTCTGACTACTGCACCTTGCTCAGATATAGTATACTGTTTGAATGGTACACCACAGTGTACAAGGTGCAGTAGTCAGACGTATGTAAAGTACAGTGTAACATCAGGAGAATTTAAAACACTGACAACTGAAGATGAGCCAAATGTACCTGGGTTTTGGGTAAAAGTGGGTTTGGTGAAGTTCCATAGCATAAAATAAACCCCACTGACGTCAATCTGATCTGAATGGTAAAAAAACAGTCATGGACATTTTCCTGGCTAATAGGCAAAGGATTGTAAAAAAAATGGCATGGAGGACTGGGTACTGCCCTGGGCAACATGTACCAAAGCTGATTTTTTTTTATTCTGTTTGGTGGGGAGCAGCAATTTTATTATAACTTAAAGTAAAGTGTTAAGAATGCAAAAATGATTTAAATATCATGTCTGTTGGATTCTCTTAACTTGACTGTGAAGTGGCAAAACTGACATTTACGAAAAAATGCTGTTTACAGAAATTTACAGCTGGGGATTCTCTTCATTTATACCAGACCCTTATCCTAGAGTGAAATCTGATATAGATGTTAATGGGCAGCCCCACTAATGAAAATTGGCATAGGTTGCCTAAAAAAATACATACTAGACCCCTAGTATTGATGAGTCAGTCTGGCTGAGGGTACTTTGCTAAGCACCTTGTCCCCACATTGATGAGCGCAAGGGTCTCTATTCAATAACCCTGGCCTGGTGGTCGTGGGGGTCTGCAGGCGGGGGGGGTTGGGGGCGGGGATCATTTATTGAAATCTGAAATTCTCCTTAAATATAAGGGGACCCCGAGACACTGTGCATCCCCCATGTGAATGAGTAAAGGATATTCAGTCACAAAATATGTGAATAGTAAATAATGACACCAAATTTGTAGGCCTTTAATAAAAAATAATTTAACTGTATTTAAAAAATAACTGCCCAAACAAAATGACAAGTAAAATCCTAAATAACACAAATCATTATTAATAGTCAACATTAAATAATTTATGAAGATGTTCATATAATAAATGTGTGATTTTGTAGCACTTAAAAGGTATGTGCACATACCATCCTCTTATTTAGTATTTTTTATTCAATTCAATATACAGTACAATCAAAAAGCTTTACAGCTGAACTACAATGTCCTTGTTGTGGGTATTTATCAAGAACAACATAACTCTCCCCCCTCTATGTTATAGAGAGGAAGAGGGGGGGTGTTTGCAGTCCAGTCCTAGTGAATAGGACTGGATTGCACTGCTGCTTCCTCATAGATACTGGACTGCTGCTTTCTCATAGATACAGTATTGTGAGCAAAAATTGTCACCCTAGGTTGGGAAGTGTTATTGGCAGGATCACTAAGTAAAAAATAAAGGCAAACAAATCCTGAAAAATGCAAACTTATGCAGTCATCACACCTATGGACTTGTAAGCTACCATATATTATATTTTTGTTCATAGGTTTAGATATTCTTTAAAACAATCTGAAATATGTCAAAAGAGACAGAATCAATACCAAAATTGACACTGCTATAAACATGCCTGCAGAGACAACATTTGTACTGTATAACCAGAAACATAAACCGAAAGCACCACACCACTTCTAAGAGATCCAGATACAATTTTACTCCAATAAAAGCCAAGGGGACAATCCAGAGAGTATGGTTTGGCAGTCAGTGGGAGACAAATTGCCCCAGAATTTATGACAGTTGTTACTTAATAGAGGAGATGCTCCATGAGTTTGTTACTAAGCAGGCCCGGACTGGGACAAAAAATAGGCCTGGGCATTTTGGATTGAGCAGCCCATGACATGTTAACCGGCCCCTTCCCCACTCTCCACCCTGACAGATTCCCTGAGAGAGGGGAGGGGGAACCCAGCAGAGGTGTGGGGGGGGGGAGGTGAGGTGGGACCAGGAAAGAGCATGGTGGGATGGAGAGCACAGGGAAGAACCTTGAGAACATGGGGTGGGGCGAGAGCACAGGGAGGAAGAGAAGAGCACAAGGGGCAGTGGAGAGCATGGGGGGAGGTTGAGAGCATGGGGGGAGGTGGAGAGCACAGGAAGGGCGGCGGAGAGCATGGGGGGGATGTGAAGAGCACATGGGGGAGGTGGAGAGCACAGTGAGGGCAGCGGAGAGCATGGGGGGAGGTGGGGAGCACAGAGAGGGCGGCGGAGAGAATGGGGGGAGATGGAGAGCACAGGGGGCTGGTGGAGAGCATGGGGGGGGATGTGAAGAGCACATGGGGGAGGTGGAGAGCACAGTGAGGGCAGCGGAGAGCATGGGGGGAGGTGGGGAGCACAGAGAGGGTGGCGGAGAGAATGGGGGGAGATGGAGAGCACGGGGGGATGTGAAGAGCACATGGGGGAGGTGGAGAGCACAGTGAGGGCAGCGGAGAGCATGGGGGGAGGTGGGGAGCACAGAGAGGGCAGCGGAGAGAATGGGGGGAGATGGAGAGCACAGGGGGCTGGTGGAGAGCATGGGGGTGTGTGAAGAGCACAGGGAGGGTTGCAGAGAGCATGGGGGGAGATGGAGAACACAGGGAGGGCAGCGGAGAGCATGGGGGGAGGTGGGGAGCACAGAGAGGGCAGCGGAGAGAATGGGGGGAGATGGAGAGCACAGGGAGGGTGGCGGAGAGCATGGGGGGAGATGGAGAGCACAGGGAGGGCGGCGGAGAGCATGGGGGGAGATGGAGAGCACAGGGAGGGCGGCGGAGAGCATGGGGGGAGATGGAGAGCACAGGGAGGGCGGCGGAGAGCATGGGGGGAGATGGAGAGCACAGGGAGGGTGGCGGAGAGCATGGGGGGAGATGGAGAGCACAGGGAGGGCGGCGGAGAGCATGGGGGGAGATGGAGAGCACAGGGAGGGCGGCGGAGAGCATGGGGGGAGATGGAGAGCACAGGGAGGGCGGCGGAGAGCATGGGGGGAGGTGGAGAGCACAGGGGGGCTGGTGAAGAGCATGGGGGAGAGGTGGAGAGCACAGTGAGGGCAGCAGAGAGCATGGGGGGAGGTGGAGAACACAGGGAGGGTGGCGGAGAGCATGGGGGAGATGGAGAGCACAGTGAGGGCAGCAGAGAGCATGGGGGGAGGTGGAGAACACAGGGAGGGCAGCGGAGAGCATGGGGGGAGATGGAGAGCACAGGGGGGAGGTGGAGAGCATGGGGGGGCTGGTGGAGAGCACGGGGAGGGCAGCGGAGAGCACAGGGGGGAGGTGGAGAGCATGGGGGGGCTGGTGGAGAGCACAGGGAGGGCGGCAGAGAGCATGGGGGGATGTGAAGAGCACATGGGGGAGGTGGAGAGCACGGGGAGGGCAGCGGAGAGCATGGGGGAGGTGGAGAGCACAGGGAGGGCGGCAGAGAGCATGGGGGGAGATGGAGAGCACAGGGAAGACTGCGGAGAACATGGGGGGAGATGGAGAGCACAGGGAGGGCGGCGGAGAGCATGGGGGGATGTGAAGAGCACATGGGGGGTGGCAAGCATAGGGAGGGCGGCGGAGAGCATGGGGAGAGGTGGGGAGCACAGGGGGGGCAACGGAGAGCATGAGCGGGCAGCGGAGAGCATGGGGGGATGTGGAGAGAATAGGGGGGGAAGCAGAGTGCGTGGGGGGATATGAACAGCGCAGGGGGGGTGGCGGAGAGCACGGGGGGTGGCAGAGAGCACAGGGAGGGTGGCAGAGAGCATGGGGGGAGGTGGAGAGCAAAGGGAGGGCGGCAGAGAGCATGAGGGAGGTGGAGAGCACGGGGGGGTGGCAGAGAGCATGGGGGAGGTGGAGAGCACTGGGGGGGGGCAGAGAGCATAGGGGAGGTGGAGAACACTGGGGGGGTGACAGAGAGCATGGGGGAGGTGGAGAGCACTGGGAGGGCAGAGAGCATGGGGGAGGTGGAGAACACGGGGGGGCGACAGAGAGCATGGGGGAGGTGGAGAGCACTGGGGGGTGGCAGAGAGCATGGGGGAGGTGGAGAGCACTGGGGGGTGGCAGAGAGCATGGGGGAGGTGGAGAACACTGGGGAGCGACAGAGAGCATGGGGGAGGTGGAGAGCACTGGGAGGGGGGGTTTAGCAGAGAGCATTGGGGAGGTGCAGAACACTGGGGGGCGACAGAGAGCATGGGGGAGGTGGAGAGCACTGGGAGGGGGGGGGGGGTTAGCAGAGAGCATTGGGGAGGTGGAGAACACTGGGGGGCGACAGAGAGCATGGGGGAGGTGGAGAGCACTGGGGGGGTGGCAGAGAGCATGGGGGAGGTGGGGAGCACTGGGGGGGTGGCAAAGAGCATGAGGAGGCAAAGAGTATGGGTGGCGTGGAGAGCCTAGGGGGGGCAGCAGAAATAAGAAGGATAGGAGAAGCGGTGGGGGCGGCTGCATATAGAACAATCATTCTCTCCATCTTCCTCCTGCAGTCTCCTGCTTCTCCTCTACCTCTCGCAGGCATTCCGATACTGCAGGAGGAAGATGGAGAGAATGATTGTTCTATATGCAGCCGCCCCCACCGCTCCTCCTATCCAGGTTATAGGTGGGTGGCGGAGAGCACGGGGCTGCACTCACGTTTTCTGTTATCGGCTTCAAGATGTTAGCAGCAGCAGGTGTCTGCTCTGGCTCCTCCCCCTTTCGCAGTCACGCCCCATGGCACCGACGGCTGACGGCTGACCTATGCGGGTGGCCGCAGAAGGCTCTAGCTCCACCCCCCCTCTATGTTTACGTCCCCCCGGGCGGCCGTGGAGAGGCTGCGTGAGCGGCGTGGCCAATCCGGGCCTGTTACTAAGCCAGGAACCTGCCACTAGTGCCAAGTCTCATCCCTGGGGATCCACGAAGAGGAAAAGGTGTCATATAAAGCAGTCTTTTGGCACACCAGACTGACATGGAACAAAAGTCACTAGAACATTCTGATACATTTGTTGCACTTTGTTTTTGACACATTTTAAAGATTTAAAAAATGCCGATGGCTTCTGGGATGATGATACTTCAGTGAACATGAGCCACATGAGAACATGCTATGTATACTTGCACATACTGGCAAGACAGTCATGCTAGAGTTCCAATTTAATTACGTCTGTTCAGCCATGTTTCGCCATGATCTTACTGCTCAGTTTGTTTATAGCATTTATCAATTCCCTGTTCCTAAAAGTGTAAATAAGAGGATTAAGAAGAGGAATAAATATGCCATAAATAATGGAGAGAATAACATCTTGGTTTTTGAAAAATCCAGAATGGGGTTTGATATAAGCAATAAACAATGTTCCATAATAAATTAATACAACTGTGATATGAGAAGTGCAGGTTGATATGGCTTTTCTTTTGCCTTCTGCTGACCTGATATGTGAAATACTAGTAATAATAAAGCAATATGAAACTGCTATACAGATACAACAGAGGATGCCAGCTATGAGATCTGTTACAAGTGTAAATATTTCATTTATAGTAGAGTCTGAACATGATAATCTTAATAATGGTGGACTCTCACAAAAGAAATGATTAATCTTAGGGTCACCGCAGAATGACAGAGTAAAAGTCAGTGAAGTGTGGACAGCAGAACATAAGGCTCCAACTAGCCAAACATCAATTGATACCTGTACACAGACTTTACGGGTTATGGTAATGGTGTAATGTAAAGGTTTACAGATGGCAATGTAGCGATCAAAGGCCATGCAGGTAAAAAGAAGAAGCTCAGTAATCTCAACCCATGAAAACATAAACAATTGGACAGCACATTCATAAAATGTGATTGCAAATGAAGCTATTACAAAGTTATGTAACATCTTAGGAACCGTTGTGGAAATGCAACAGATATCCAGAACTGCAACATTAGCAAGGAAGAAGTATAATGGTATGTGCAAACTTGAGCTCAAAGATATTGTAAGAATTATTGCCACATTTCCGATCAATGACATGCAATATATCGTAGCAAACACATAAAACAAAAGTATATCAAATGGGGAATCATACAGAAGTCCATAAAGAAAGAATTGTTCTGGATGGGATTGATTTTTTTTCTCCATTTACAATTGGAATCTACAAAAAATGTAACAGCAGGTACAATCATGAAAAGCACATACTCTATGCACAACATTAGATTTGATCAAATAGTCAATATAAAGGTGTGCTTTCAAAGAACATTCTCTATTTGCTTTTAATTGTAGTAAAGCAACTGCTTCAAAATCAGAACACAGTACACCTTACACAGAAAAATAAAAAAACTTAGAAAGTCACCAATCTATTATGTAGTTATGGAAAAGAGAATAATACATTTCATCTAGTTCATCTAGTTGGGAAATGCAAATTAAATAAAAATTTTTAGATATATGTTATATGCCAGTATTTCACAGGTTACCAATAATGTGAAGCAAGAAAGCATACACTTTAGTGTTTGCTCACTATAAATATACATCATGCGTCTCTTAGGAATATATCCTTGGAGATATTGTTTGTTAGGCAACACCTTAATGCGTTATAATGAGTGCATTTGAAACAACACATCATCTTAATTTTTGGTATGGGAATTGAAACATTCCAGACAGTCTTGTTCATTATTAAGCTATAATTGTATTATTTTAAACTGTGCATGTGATGATAAATATTTGTGAGTTACCCTTGCTGAATTATTCTAAAGCCCCTTTGACCTTTCATATTAAAACGGCTAAATATATTCAATGTGCTTCATTACAAAAGGTGTTCAGTGTCTTACAGTTCAGTCTCTTTTAAAAGCAGCTACAGCCAGATTAGTAGTGATGAGCTTCAGTCTGAATTTTACATGTTTGAATTCTGTCTAAAATCCAAGTTTTCATAAAATCCCATAATGCAATTTTGTGCAATATGACCTCTGGCCAGGTGCATTACTTTGGCCAATGATGGCTTTTGACCAAACTCCCAGCCCCCTCACTGCTTTACTAGAAGTCCTTTGTCAGTGTGTTGGAGTTAGTTGTGAAGGACAGCTAAAAGTGGTTTTATGGAGAGTTTAGTGTTATTTTACATTGCTAGTGTCCTACTCAAAGCTATACAGAGCTGTATTCATTGTTGTATATTACCACTGATACATTGCAATGAATTGCATTTTTTGGGGCTCGGGGAGTAAAGTGTTACCCTACCTGTATTCACTGTGATACTGTAATTTGAATAAACCCAATGGTCATTTTTAGGACAATTATTTTTTGCTTTTTTTGTGTGCTTGTGAAATGTTCTGATGCTGTTGTGTTGCTGCTTTTTTTTTGTGGGGTGTGTTTCTTTTTTTCCATTTTAGTCTGTATTCATATCTACTTTTTTATTACAAAAACAACAACAGAAAGAGGGTTTGTATTTGGCTTTTACTGTTTTAGGTGCTAGGGTTTTATTTTTTTAGCAATTGTAATTTTTCGCTCAGTGAAGTATATTTTTTGTGCATCCTATTGTGGAGCAGTTTAGTCTACAAAAGCATTCCAGTGTTAAGTGCATCAAAGCACCACATCCCCCTTCAAGACATAGCTGTTAATAAAACCAGAGAAACACCAAATAACCACAATGTCTGGGAGGCCTAAAAGGAGAGGCAGAAGTAGTTCATTTGCAGCTGTTAGGGGACAAACATCTTATGTGTCCACAGGACAAAGTGGTAGTTGAGGCAATGCTTTAAGAGGCAAAGCACTTGTGTATTTCTTTCCTGGAAGTGGGCAGGGTATACAGCCAGAGCACACAAAGGAGGTAGTGTAAGGGCTGTCCAACTCTTCCTTCTTCTCCTTCTCTGTCTCCCAGGTGCAGAGTAGCATAAAGTCATCTACAGAGGCAAAAGTACCTTGTTCTTCCTCCTCATCTACAGCTACTCGTGCCATTGCCCAGCCAACTAGAATGAAAGAGTCAACTGAATTATTTAAACAAAGCATCAGTCACTTGCTGCAGAAGGATGCAGAACATTTAATTGCATCTACAGTTGAGGAGGGGAACAACAGGAACACAGAGGCAGAAGGAACCAATTGGTACTGATGTTACTGCAGATTCGGCCTACTGCTAAGTTGGTTGCAGCAGTGAGGACGGTTGGGGGTAATAGGTCTCTGACTTTACCTGGGTGCAAGAGATAGTGAAGGAGAAAAGTGAGGAAGAGGCACAACTTCAATGAGGCAGGATGTCATCCAAGGGCAGCACACAGAGGAGATAAGGGAGCGGCCACTCTATTCCACCAGATGGCATTTCTCCATGTATGCAAGCCACTGTTATCCTCCAGTCAGCTCCCCATAGCTTAGCTGTGTGGGCCTTTTTTCATCTATCGGCCAGTTTGGTACCACATGTATGAAAAGACACATAGCTGCTCACCACAGGGCTCAGTGAGAGCATCACATAAATGCTAGCAATCGGCAGTCAGCAGCAAAAGGGCTGTACTCTTCCTCCTTCTTTTTGCTCCTCTCTTTCCTCCTCTCCCCACTACTCAAGATTCCATATCTGCAGCTTCAAGCAATAAGGATGGAAGACTTTCAAGAGGTGTGGGAGGCTCTTCCAGTGGGGACAAGGGTCAGCATTGGGCCAAGCAGAGTGGGAGCAACTATAATCTGCAACCTCTCTCTGATTACGCAAACCCCACCCTGTTATCCCTTGTTTTACCATTGAGCAGGTAGGTTTCTATACCCAGCTGCTGGAATGTATGAAAATACACACCCAGCCTCCCCATGGCCAATGTCTCAATTCCAACTTGGTAAAATTACTGACTTCACAGCTGCTCCCATGAAAGCTGATGGAGTCTATCCTATTACATGAATTTGCATCTTGTGCTGCACTTAAGTGGCAGGTTTCCAGTCATCATTTTTTCATCCATCAGAATACCCGTGTCTTCTACTATCATTTGAAAGGTAATGTGTCTATGTTGCTGGGCCATTCGATCAGCAGCAGGGTCTACATGACCACTGACACATAATTAAGAAAGCATAAACAGGGACATTACGTCTCATTCAGGGCCCACTGGGTAACTTTTTTGATGGCCAGGAAGGATGCTGATCATGACAAATCAGTCACCCCCACCCACTACTTCTTGATGTCCTCTTTTGATGAGTCATCCTACATATCACTAGTCTCCCCAAGCATTAAAAACATTATTCAACAGCTTCTGTCAGCTATTCAGCAGCAGGCCCAGAGGTGGATAACTTCATGCCATCTTGCGCCAGAAAAGGTCACGTGGGACAATGTCACAGTTTCTAGTAAGACAGGCAGGCCTGAGGAGTGTGTAGCCATCTCAGATGGTCATACCCAGTCTGTTTTTGGCTGTATAAAATCCATCAGCAACTTCACCTTCCCACAAGCCACCTGTTATGCGATATGCCCACTTGAAGGAGTTGAACCTTAGCCATGCTGCATCAAGTGCACATGCATCAGTGGGATGTAAGTGAGTACTTGTGTGAGTATGGCACATGGACAAGCTCAAGGAAGCAGGATTTGTTTTCACCACATCTATGGCTCCTCTTTCAGGATGCATGCATTATACTGTCACCATTTGGGGAGGCAACCAAAATAGTGAACCATGACAATGTGTGCATCAACAACACTACTCCTGTAGTGTTCCTGCTAGAACACTGAGTGGTGTAATAGAACAGAGACTGGAGGCACAACAGTACAGAGAAGAGGAGTACTTTTTGGTGTCTCAGGGTCTACTTTTACCTGCCTTTTTTCCTATGAGGCTACATGAGGCACAGGTGGATCATGAGGAGAAGTAGGATGTAAAAGGTGCCAGTACTGAGGAGTAGGAAAAAATTGGGCCCTCATGGATCCATGTTATAAGGAAAAATCCTGCTATCAGGATCAGGGATGAAAAAACTTACTATTATCCTTTTCCAGAAGTGGCTGTATAGACATTCACAGTCAGTGAAAGGGGAAGCAACAGTGGTGGCGGCTTCCTAATTCCTCCATAACTGCTATTCTACAAGATAAAAAAGACAATCACAGGCAATCAGTGCACAAGTTGAACTCCAGGTGACAGGCACACAAAGTCTACATTAGCTGTGTTGACCATATACATGGACAATGACTTAAAGTACAGTTTCCTGGGGAGGCAGGTATGATGAAGTAGGAATTGGACTGGAGAGTAGTCCAATTTGAGGGTGGAGACAGAGGAGATAATGCGGTGCACCTCCACCCAGTAGGCCTGCATTACATAGTTACATAGTTAGTCAGGTTGAAAAAAGACACAAGTCCATCTAGTTTAACCATAAAAAAATAAAATAAAATAAAATAAAATAAAATAAAATAAAAAGTATCATACAATCCCATATACCCAATCCTATACCCACAGTTGATCCAGAGGAAGGTGAAAAAAAAACAGAAAAGCAGGATCCAATTTGCTACAGCAGGGAAAAAAATTCCTTCCTGATCCCAAAGAGGCAATCGGACTTTACCTGGATCAACTTTACCTATAAATGTTAGTACCCAGTTATATTATGTACATTTAGGAGAGAATCCAGGCCTTTCTTAAAGCAATCTACTGAGCTGGCCAGAACCACCTCTGGAGGGAGTCTATTCCACATTTTCACAGCTCTTACTGTGAAGAGACCTTTCCGTATTTGGAGATGAAATCTCTTTTCCTCTAGATGTAAAGAGTGCCCCCTTGTCCTCAGTGTTGACCGTAAAGTGAATAACTCTATATGTACCCCTTATATATTTATACACGGTGATCATATCCCCCCTTAATCTCCTCTTCTCAAGAGTGAATACGTTCAGTTCCTTTAATCTTTCCTCATAGCTGAGCTCCTCCATGCCTCTTATCATGTTTGGTTGCCCTTCTCTGCACCTTCTCCAGTTCCCCGATATCCTTTTTGAGAACTGGTGCCCAAAACTGAACTGCATATTCCAGATTAGGTCTTACTAATGACCTCGTCTGTATGCTGTTCCGATGGACCAAAAACGACGCATGCTCTGAAGCAAGTACGAGACGGAAGCTATTGGTTACTGGCTATTGCACTTCCTTTTTCTAGTCCCGTCATACGTGTTGTACGTCACTGCATTCTGGATGGTCGGACTTTGGTGTGACCGTGTGTAGGCAAGACCGCTTGAGCGGAATTGAGCGGAATTCCGTCTGAGAAACCTTCGGAGTTTATTCCGACGGAAAAACCGGTTGTGTGTACAGGGCATAAGCCTCCAAGTGTATAACTTTACATTTATCAACATTAAACCTCATTTGCCACATAGTCGCCCAATTAGACAGTGCATTGAGGTTGGCTTGTAAATTGGAGACATCCTATAAGGACACTATTCCACTGTATAGCTTAGTGTTATCTGCAAAGACAGAAATGTTGCTTTTAATCCCAGACCCAACATAATTTATAAAGGTATTAAAAAGTAAGTACACCACTGATTACCTTAGACCATTCATAGTAGGAATCATTAACCACTACTCTCTGATATCTGTCTTTTAGCCAGTTCTCTATCCATTTACAACTTATATTTCCAAGCCTTGCAAAATCCAAGTATACCACGTGCACAGCCACCCCTCTGTCCAAGGTTTTACTTACCTCCTTATAAAAAGAAATCAGGTCTGTTTGACAACTTCTGTATTTCATGAATCCATGCTGTCTGTTGCTTAAAATATTTTTTTCCAGCAAGAACTCGTCTATGTGATCTTTTATTAAACTCTCCAGTATCTTCCCGACTATAGATGTCAAACTAACAGGCGTATAGTTACTTGGTAAAGACTTTGTTTCCTTTTTAAATATAGGCACCACATTGGCCCTACGCCAATCCAGTGGTACTATTCCCGTCATTAATGAGTCCCTAAAAATTAGATACAATAGCTTTGAAATTACAGAGCTAAATTCTTTTAGGATAGTGGGTGGATGCCATTTGGTCCAAATGATTTATCCACCTAATGGGCAGTCTTACTAGATGTGCAACATGAAGCCCACATCAGCACGACATCTCCAGCTAAGGTTTGAGGCTGAGGCGGTGGTGCCAAACCGCAGTGAGGAAATGCTTGGGCATCCCTAGGGGAATTCTGGGTTAGGGTGAATAGAGGTCAATGGACGTGGGGAAAAAAAGAGGGATGGCCTTGCATACTGCGAGGAAAATTTTCACGGTCTGTCCTATAAATGAGTGGTCGAGGAGAATCTGGGGAACATATTTTGGGTAATCCAAGGAACTGACTCTAGAGGCAATTGTGTGAAGGATTGCTCCAGGCCAACCCATGCCTTAGTGGATAAATGGACATTCCAATCAATGATCCTGGAGAGGTGGTAGGCCCAGTAATATTTTTGAATGTCTGGGAGCCCGATTCCTCCCTTGGACTTGGGGAGCACCAGTTAAGTGAAGGCGATCCACGGGCACAGTACAGTGTAATTACATTTTTATGGATGACATTTCCTTGTCTCTTCCTCTAGAATTGCCTCCTAATAAAATAAATTAGATTCCAAGCTGAAAATCTGTACAATTGTTTTATAGTGTCTCAGAAAGAAAACCATGTAATTGAATATTTCTGGCTTAACCACTTCAAGATCAGACTGTTTCACCCCGTTCCTGCCCAAGCTTCTTTTCATATTTCAGCGCTGTCACTCTCTGATTCACAATTATTGCATGCAACACTGTACGCAAATACATTTTATATACTTTTTCAAGACTGATAGAGCTTTTTTTGGTGGTATTGAATCACCACTTTTTCATTAATATTATTTTTTGCTGTATAAAGGGAAAAAATTATTTTCTTAGTTCCTGTTGTAAAACTTTGCAAATAAACAATTTCTTCATACGTTTCAGCCAGTTAAAGTTATGGAGTCTACAATTCATGATATGTACTGTCTATCTATCTATCTATCTATCTATCTATCTATCTATCTATCTATCTATCTATCTATCTATCTATGTATAGATAGATAGATTTATAGATACTGGGGGTCATTTACTATAGCGCCGCAACGCTAATTAGCACTAATTACCACGAATTAGCGCTAAAATGGTATTCACTATAGCGCTGGTAAAAAATACTCCCAAAATCAAATTTACTATAGTTCCCTGAAAACAAATAGCGCCCAAACCCTTACTCTGCTAATACATGGAGTAGTGCACATGGAAATAATGTTTAAAGCATGATAAAATTGTCTAAAGGGTACTGAAATATGTGGTATATTGCTTAAAGATAATCTGATTTAAAACTGTGTGAAAAAGTGATTTCTACACTGAAATATCTTTAAAAGTCTGAGAAGAGATAAATTCCCCGTCTCTGTACAACTAGGTGCCAACACAACTGAGCATGCAAATAGCTCTCATTTTAGCTCCAATGTCTTTTTTACAGGGCGCTATAGTAAATACCAGAATGAGCGCTGTGTTAAAGAGCTTTTTTTGGGAGTGAAAATCGGCGCTATTATAGTCCAATGCAAGTTTTAGCCATTGATTCTAATGGTACAATTGTAACTTCCCCACATAAATCCTGTTGAGATGAAATGTATCTTTCTCTGAAATAAATTTTCCTTTGCAACATTGTTGCTTCTACTTCAACTATTTTGTTTTTAAGAATGCTAGAATGTGGAATGCTTTGATGTTTTGGTAAAATATATTTTTCTCTGTCACTTTCACTTGTTCCTCTCCGTCTCACAACAACCTTTACCCAATCTCACACAGGTGTCTTTACAAACCACAAACAATGCCATTGTTGATTGCAAATTTAAAATGAATCACAATTTTTTGTGCTTTTTATTATTTCCAAATAATCATAATTTGAGCCCAAAAAATTTGATATGTGTACCAACATCAGAAATCAAAATGTAATTCCCAAAAATTTGAGGGTAATATCACTATACTACACTGACCCACAAAGAGCCACCAAATATCACAGAATGAATTAAGAAAAATAACTCTTCTAATGTAATTCCATCACCTGTATGACATGCTGTATTTATGTGTATTTATGTTTAGGAGGTTTTTACATGTGGCAGCTCCATGGCTTAGAGATTAGAACTTCTGCTTAGCATTCCTGAGAGTCTGGGTTTGAATCTTAAACATGCTGCTTCTAGAGGAGAAGTTGTCTCATCTTACAGGTCCTAAAACTGTATCTAATTGTAGTATTTATGTGTAGGAGGGTTCCACCACCATTGTAAATCTTGCCAGATACACTATCTAGCCAAAAGTATTGGGACACCTGCCTTTATACACACATGAACTTTAATGGCAGCCCAGTCTTATGCCGCGTACACACGAGCGGACATTACGGCGGACTTTGCCCGGCGGACTTTTCGACGTACTTTCCGACGGACTTTGTGAATGAACGGACTTGCCTACACACAATCCACCAAAGTCCGTTGAATTCGTACGTGATGACGTACGACCGGACTAAAACAAGGAAGTTCATAGCCAGTAGCCAATAGCTGCCCTAGCGTGGCTTTTTGTCCGTCGAACTAGCATACAGACGGCGGACTTTTCGACCGGACTCGATTTCAACGGATAAATTTTAAACAAGTTTCAAATCTAATTCCGTCGAACTTTTGAGAAAACAAAGTCCGCTGGAGCCCACACACATCGAATTGTCCGACGAAATCCAGTCCGCCGGGCAAAGTCCGCCGTAATGTCCGCTCGTGTGTACGCGGCATTAGTCTATAGGGTTAAAATTGATTTGGCCCACCCTTTGCAGCTATAACAGCTTCTGTGAAGGCTAGGAAGGCTGTCCACAAGATTCAGTGTGTCTATGGGATTTTTTTTATTTTGTCTATGGGAATTTTGACCATTCTTCCAGAAGTGTATTTGTGAGTCCAGGCACTGAGGTTGGATGAGAAGGCCTGGCTCACAGTCTTTGCTCTAATTCAGCCAAAAGGTGTTCTATTGGGTTGGGGTCAGGACTCTGTGCAGGCCAGTCAAATTCCTCATCCATGTCTTTATGGACCTTGCTTTGTGCACTGGTGTGCAGTCATGTTGGAACAGGTAGGGGCCATCCCCAAATTGTTCCCACAAAGTTGTATGCATGAAATTGTCCAAAATGTCTTGGTATGCTGATACCTTAAGAGTTCCCTTCACTGGAACTAAGAGGCCAAGCCCAACCCCTGAAAAACAACCCCACATCATAATCCCCCCTCCACCAAATGATTTGGACCAGTGCACAAAGCAAGGTCCATAAAGACATGAATGAGTGAGTTTGGAGTGGAGGAACTTGACTGGCCTGCACAGAGTCCTAACTTCAACACAGCAGAACACCTTGGGGATGAATTAGAGTGGAGACTGTAAGCCAGGCCCTCTCGTCCAACATCAGTGCCTGACCTCACAAATGCACTTATGGAAGAATGGTCAAACATTCCCATAGACACACTCCAAAACCTTGTGGACAGCCTTCCCAGAAGAGTTGAAGATGTTTATAGCTGCAAAGGGTGGGCCAAATCAATTTTGAACCCTACAAACTAAGACTGGGATACCATTACAATTCATGTGCGTATAAAGGCAGGCGTCCCAATACTTCGGACAATATATTGTATATTGTTTGTGACACTGAGCATGGCTATGGACTTAGGGCTGGTTCACACCACAAAGTTGCAGACAACATGGGTGAGGCTTCCTGCTGGCTAAATGGGTAGCAATCACGTCTAACAGCACAGGGGTTGTTGGTTCAATTCCCCAACATGCTAATGCTTGTGTTTAAGTTTAAATTTTCTCCCTGTGTGGGTTTCTCACCACAATCCAAAGAAATATTGGTATTTTATTTGTCTCCTGTTGAAAGTTAGTTTTGGACTTTAGATTGGAAGCTCTTTGCAGCCAGGGACTGATGTTAATGTTTGTTAGCACTAATCATGCCCAGAGACTTGGACATTTAAAATTGTAGGGTTTACACTGCACAGGTACATATGCTTAGAAAACTGTTGCTTTGTTTATGTGCATGCAAATGGACTTCGATCTTTGACCTGTAGTTGGAGATTTGATGCACATAGCCAAGGGCTAACATCGTTGCAAATAGTATTATGTGTTCCTGCTCATCAGGTGCATTCACTTTAGACATACATGAAGAGACCGATTGAAATATACTGGTGAGCATGTACTTCTATTGGGCGTGTGCCAGTGTGCTAACAATACAACCTATCTTATATAAGAGGGCTGCAGTAGGGGGGGTTTGTTTGGCCTGAGAAGGCCAGGTTTTTTGCTGTGATTTGTGGGGGAGAAGGAATGATATTGTGCATATTGACAAACGCCAAACTAGGGCTGTTTGTTTGCTGAAATTCTTGTGCATTTTTTCCATCAAAATTGGGTTTATGTGGCCAATGTTGTGTGTGTATTGTTCCTGTCTGACCATGCAAACATGGTTTGGGAGCACGTGCTGACCTTCTACTCTTTGATCTCATTGCTTAATCATGTACACAGAAATTCAGCTTCCAGCAGAACATACTCACCAATGTATGTGTGTGGATTGTGGGCTGTGGTGGGTGTTGAATTTTGAATATGTGCCTTTTTTTAATATTATGTTGGAATGCTTTGTAAGAATAATGACTGTTAAGTATGTTTCTATAATCTTGCAGATAAAAGTTATGTGGGCTGGTGGGTGAGTAGTTGTAGTATGAAATGTTACCCATTATACACTGAAAGTAAAGCTGTGTCCACTCTAAGGTTTAGACAAATTTTAGATTGTAAGGTCCTATGAGTGTCAAAAACCATGAAATCAGACCAAGACAGATGTACAGTTAAATCACACTTCTTTAATAATAAAAATTAAAAAAAAAAACATTGTCAAAACATAGCCAAAGTTTAGTAACCGGAACGGATAGTCAGCCAAGCCAGAAGTCCGGGATCAATGTAGTGGAACAGTAAGCAGGATCTGGAGCCAGAAGGGATGTCAGCAAAGCAAGTCTTTAAACAGGAATGCAGGAGATAGGCTATGTGATGTTGACCAAGGCAAAGGCAGAGATCCACTGGGCTGGATGGCTTAAGTAGGCAGGACTGATGAGCAGGATATCATCAACAGCTGAGTAACTGTGGAGAGGTAGGCGCTGGCAATTAGCCGACAGCTGAGCGGCCAGCTCAGAGAAGGAAGGGCTGAGCCCAGCCCTGACAGTACCCCCTCCTCAATGACCCCTCCCCCTCGGAGGACCACCAGGCTTGAGGGGAAAACGTCTATGGAAATCACAGAGGAGGACAGGGGCATGTATGTCCCAGGATGAGACCCAAGAGCGTTCCTCCGGACTGTACCCTTTCCAATGCACCAGGTACTGTATGAGCCCACAGAACCTACAGGAGTCAACAATGGACTGTACTTCATACTTCTCATGGCTCTCAACCTGTACAGGGTGAGGACGTGGCACCGAGGTGGTTAAACGGTTGAAGACCAAAGGTTTTAATAAGGAGACATGAAATACATTCGAAATACGTATATTAAAAGGAAGGTCTAATGTGTAGGCCACTGGGTTAATCCTGTGAAGAATACGGAAAGGCCCAATAAACTGAGGTGTGAACTTCATTGAGGGAACACAAAGTTGCAGGTTACGAGATGACAGCCAGACCCTGTCCCCAACCTGATAGGAACAAGAACATATTTGGGGGGCACACCATACAATGCATTTAAATTCAAGATGGTGCTGCTATAAGACCTACAAACAGTACAAAATATTTTACAGCGTACACATACAAGAATGACATTTCCTGCAGGGCTAGTTAAAAACACCTGAACATATTCAAAAAATATGGGGGTTTGGTCACACTATATGGTCATATAGTGCCAAGCCCACTTACTGCGACAAAGTACCCCGAATTAGTGGGTCCTACTCTAGTAATAGAATGCAAGATCCTTTGTCCCAACCATGGGAGCTGAACTCCTCTATGTGGGAGAACTGAAGGGGATACATTCTAAACACTGGTGGCCACTAATAAGAGGTAATGAGGAGGGGGAGGGGTGCTCCAGCCCAAAAAACCTGGTCCCCGTACTTTTTGAATATGTTCAGGTGTTTTTAACTAGCCCTGCAGGAAATGTCATTCTTGTATGTGTGCGCTGTAAAATATTTTGTACAACCTGATAGGAAGGCGCAGGCAGGCATCCGCGGTCAGCATGGAGTCTGTACCTATCATTAGCATGTAGCAAAGCCTCCTGGACTTGTGCCCAAGTGGAGCGAAGACCATGGAAATGCTCCTCTAACGCAGGAATACTCTGCAGAACAAATGAGTCAGGCAACATGAAAGGTTGGAAACTATTCGCCATAAACGGGGACAATCGGGAAGTAGAATTCAAGGCACTGTTGTGAGCAAATTTTGCCCACAGTAATAGGTCTGACCAGTTTTTATGATGGTCAGAAATATAGCAACGTAGGAAATGCTCCAAGGACTGATTGGCTCGTTCTGCGGCCCCATTAGACTGCGGGTGATATGCAGAGAAGAAAGCAAGCTGAACGCCAAACTGTGCACAAAAGGCTCACCAGAACTGTGACAAAAACTGACTACTCCTGTCCGAGACAATCACCTTGGGTAGCCCATGTAAGCGAAAGATCTCCCGAGCAAAAATGGAAGTCAGTTCCTTAGAAGTGGGCAATTTCTTTAGTGGAATACAATGACACATCTTTGAGTCAACGACCATAAGGATAACTGTGTTGCCCTGGGAGTTGGGTAACTCCACAATTAAATCCATAGAGAGGTGGGACCAGGGCCTCTCTCCTTTGGGTATGGGTTGCAGGAGGCCCACTGGAAGGTGTCGTGGAGTCTTATGCCGCGTACACACGGTCGGACTTTCTATCCTACTTGGTCCGGCACACTTTCCGACGGACTTTGTCCGCCAGGTGCGCCGGACTTTAAAACGGACGGACTTGCCCACACACGACCGGACTTTGCGGCGGGCTAAGTCCGCCCGTTTTTCCGACGGACTTTCGCCGGAGTTACGGCGGACTTTCAGAATGAACGGACTTGCCCACACACGGACAAGTCCGTTCATTTTGAACGTGACTCATGTGCGACGGGACTAGAAAAGGATGTCAATCTTGCCGCTTTTATCGGCAAAATTGACACCTTGTGAGCCCCGTCGCGGGGCATACCAGGCCCTTTAGGTCTGGTATGGATTATAAAGGGGAACCGGCGTGGGGTCCCCCCTAAGATCCATACCAGACTCCGATCCGAGCATGCAGCCTGGCCGGTCAGGAAAGGGGGTGGGGATGAGCGAGCGCCCCCCCTCCTGAACCGTACCAGGCCGCATGCGCTCAACATGGGGGGGTGGGTGCTTTGGGAGAGGGGGGCGCCCTGCAGCCCCCCCCACCCCAAAGCACCTTGTCCCCATGTTGATGAGGACAAGGGCCTCTTCCCGACAACCCTGGCCGTTGGTTGTCGGGGTCTGCGGGGGGCTTATCGGAATCTGGGAGCCCCCTTTAATAAGGGGGCCCCCAGATCCCGGCCCCCCACCCTATGTGAATGAGTATGGGGTACATGGTACCCCTACCCATTCACCTAGGGAAAAAGTGTAAATAATAAAACACTACAAAGGTTTTTAAAATATTTTATTAAACAGCTCCGGGGGGGATCTTGCTCCGGCTTCGGGGGTCTTCTTCCGGCTTCGGGGGTCCCTCCGGTTCATCTTCTCCCGGCGCCCGGTTGGTTCTTCTCTGCTATCTTCTCCCGGTGTTCCAGTTCTTCGGCCAGCTCCTCTGCTGTCTTCAGGTAGCTCTCTTGCCAGCAGAGGTCTGGACTTCTGGTCTTCTGGTCTTCTCTTCTCCAGATGTTGACACGACGCTCTCTCCGGCTGGACTGCTCTCCGAGGGCTGCGTTGTGACTTATATAGGCGGAGACCCCGCCCCCTTTTGATGTCACAGTCCCTGGGCATGCTGGGACTGTGACGTTTTAGGGGGCGTAGTCAACATCACCCAGTGACCACGCCCCCTAAAACGTCACAGTCCCAGCATGCCCAGGGACTGTGACATCAAAAGGGGGCGAGGTCTCCGCCTATATAAGTCACAACGCAGCCCTCGGAGAGCAGTCCAGCCGGAGAGAGCATCGTGTCAACATCTGGAGAAGAGAAGACCAGAAGACCAGAAGACCAGAAGTCCGGACCTCTGCTGGCAAGAGAGCTACCTGAAGACAGCAGAGGAGCTGGCCGAAGAACTGGAACACCGGGAGAAGAGAGCGGAGAAGAACCAACCGGACGCCGGGAGAAGATGAACCGGAGGGACCCCCGAAGCCGGAAGAAGACACCCGAAGCCAGAGGAAGATCCCCCCCCCCGGAGCTGTTTAAAAAAATATTTTAAAAACCTTTGTAGTGTTTTATTATTTACACTTTTTCCCTAGGTGAATGGGTAGGGGTACCATGTACCCCATACTCATTCACATAGGGTGGGGGGCCAGGATCTGGGGGCCCCCTTATTAAAGGGGGCTCCCAGATTCCGATAAGCCCCCCCGCCTGCAGACCCCGACAACCAACGGCCAGGGTTGTCGGGAAGAGGCCCTTGTCCTCATCAACATGGGGACAAGGTGCTTTGGGGTGGGGGGGCTGCAGGGCGCCCCCCTCCCCCAAAGCACCCACCCCCCCATGTTGAGGGCATGCGGCCTGGCACGGCTCAGGAGGGGGGGGGGGCGCTCGCTCATCCCCACCCCCTTTGCTGACCGGCCAAGCTGCGTGCTCGGATCGGGGTCTGGTATGGATTTTAGGGGGACCCCACGCCGGTTTTTCGGCGTAGGGGGTTCCCCTTTATAATCCATACCAGACCTAAGGGCCTGGCATGACCCGCGCTCGCCACAATTGGAAAATGTGTTTTTCCTATTGCAGCGAGCGCGAAATGCAATACCCTGCCCTCGCGTTGCATCTGGTCCGTCGGACCAGCATACACACGAGGGGGCTTTCCGTCGGAACAGCACACAGACGAGTCCGACGGAAAGATTTAAAACATGTTTCAAATCTTGGTCCGGCGGGCTTTTGGGAAAAAGTCCGCCGGAAAAGTCCGCCGGAGCCTACACACGGGCGGATTGTTCGGCACACTCTGGTCCGCCGGACCAAGTATGCTGGAAAGTCCGACCGTGTGTACGCGGCATTATTCTGAGCACATACAGAACAGACAGCTACGAAGGCGGTTACATCAGCAAGTAGACTAGGCCACCAGAATTGTTGAGAAATGGCCCAAAAGAGTTTATTCTTCCCAGGGTGGCCAGCAGCCTTGGGAGAATGGTAAGTCTGGAGCACCACAGTACAGAGACTCTCTGGGACAAAGCAGCGGTCACAAGGTTTTTCAGGAGGAGCAGTGACCGGAGCAGCAAGAATTTTGTCACCCAAAGGAGAAGTGAGATTAGTACGAACCGTAGCCCGAATACGATCAGGAGGAATCACAGGAACTGGAACCGACTCCAACTTGGAAGTGAAGGAAATTGTCGTGACAAGGCATCAGCCCTTACATTCTTAGTACTGGGTAAGAATGAGACGATGTAATTGAAACTTGACAAGAAAAGAGCCCAATCGCGTCCTTCTGGGAGAGAGGTGAGACAAGAATGTGAGATTCTTATGGTCAGTAGGAATGAGAACCGGCACAGTGGTACCTTCGAGGAGATGTCTCCATTCTTTCAGGGCTAAAATGATCGCCAACAACTCTCTGTCACCTCGTAATTGCACTCCGCAGGTGACAATTTCTTGTAAAAGTAGCCACAAGGATGCAAAGCGCTCTCAGAGGTAGAACGTTAAGACAGAAGGGTGCCAACACCAGTCTCAGAAGCATCAACCTCAAGGAAAAAAAGGTAACGTAGGATCAGGATGTGCCAACACAGGAGCAGAAACAAAGGCAGCCTTGAGACTCTCAAAGGCCTTAATGGACTCCAGAGACCGACTCTGTGGGTTACCGTCCTTTCTGGTCATATCAGTCAGGGGCTTGACCAAAGATGAGAAGTTACGAATAAACTTCCGATAATAGTTGGCAAAGCCCAGGAAACGCTGCAGAGGATGTAAACTCATGGGTCGGGGCCACTGTACGAAAGTTTCTCTGGGTCCATTGAAAAACCAGTAGTGGAAATGACATAACCCAGGAATTTAACCTGTTCACGATGGAACTCGCACTTCTCCAGTTTATAATAGAGATTGTTCTCTCTTAGTTTCTGAAGCACACGACAGACATCTATGTGGTGGCTCTCCAGGTACTTGGAAAATATTAGGATATCATCAAGATAAACTACCACACATAACTGCAACAAATCTCGGAGGACAGCATTAATGAATTCCTGTAAAACTGCTGGGGTGTTACAAAGGCCAAAAGGCATTACGAGGTACTCATAATGGCCTATTCTGGTATTAAACACAGTTTTCCACTTACCCGAGGTGTCTCTGCTTATGGGAATAGATATTATATCCTGATATTCATAGATCACAAGAAAATTAAATAGTGAAAAACATCAGCAAATCGCATAGGTTGAAATAGATATGGTGATTCAAAATAAATATGTGGATCCAATCAATGCTTATAAATATAAGAATAAGTACTGGTGTAGGTTAAAACAAGTAGTAACAATCCATTAACATATAATAAAATGTGTAAAAATCCAATATGACCAATAGTGCTCGTGCTCTTGTGACTAAAAACTCAAAAAATTAAACTCATTTGTTAAGGTGCAACAATAGATGAGGACAAACAGTCATAAATCAAGTGGAAAATGACAACCAAGTGAGATAAACAAAGAAAAACGGAGTGGTCGCTTTATCCTTATATTGCGACCCTGTGCAACAGTGCGACTATAATGTGAATGATCACATATGTGGATAAACCACTCTGATCATTAAGTGTCCAGCATAAAAATAATTCACAGTGTCCAAAGAAAAATGTGTTCAGCAAGCCAGTGTTTTTTTTAAAACGCAATCACTCCAATCGCAGTGGGGTGTTATTTGTAAAACATTCTCTATCTTCTTCATGCAGCATGCACTAGTGTAGGCAGTGGCCCCTTACCTAGCGGTGCTAGGTCAACCGCATATGAGTTGTTAACTCTCGTGGTCCTGGGTCTCTCCTGTATCTCTGTGTCCAGACTTGCTGACTCTACAGGATCCTATATGGGGCTGGGATATGTCTAGCTGAGGTCCTGGGACAGTGCCGCTCCTAGCTCCTCCTCCACATCATATCTCCATTATATGCAAAATATAGGATAAAGTGCCCAAATAGTGAAGTATGTTTTTATAGGTCACTTTATTCACATCAATCATATACAAGGTACTCACATTAGCAGCTGTTCTTACAAAGCATAATATCCAACGAGCAGCGAACTCGTAACGCATTCAGCAAGGTAAAACGAAAAAAGCCTATTCCGTCCCGGGGACGGAATAGGTTTTTTTCGTTTTACCTTGCTGAATGCGTTACGAGTTCGCTGCTCGTTGGATATTATGCTTTGTAAGAACAGCTGCTAATGTGAGTACCTTGTATATGATTGATGTGAATAAAGTGACCTATAAAAACATACTTCACTATTTGGGCACTTTATCCTATATTTTGCATATAATGGAGATATGATGTGGAGGAGGAGCTAGGAGCGGCACTGTCCCAGGACCTCAGCTAGACATATCCCAGCCCCATATAGGATCCTGTAGAGTCAGCAAGTCTGGACACAGAGATACAGGAGAGACCCAGGACCACGAGAGTTAACAACTCATATGCGGTTGACCTAGCACCGCTAGGTAAGGGGCCACTGCCTACACTAGTGCATGCTGCATGAAGAAGATAGAGAATGTTTTACAAATAACACCCCACTGCGATTGGAGTGATTGCGTTTTAAAAAAAAACACTGGCTTGCTGAACACATTTTTCTTTGGACACTGTGAATTATTTTTATGCTGGACACTTAATGATCAGAGTGGTTTATCCACATATGTGATCATTCACATTATAGTCGCACTGTTGCACAGGGTCGCAATATAAGGATAAAGCGACCACTCCGTTTTTCTTTGTTTATCTCACTTGGTTGTCATTTTCCACTTGATTTATGACTGTTTGTCCTCATCTATTGTTGCACCTTAACAAATGAGTTTAATTTTTTGAGTTTTTAGTCACAAGAGCACGAGCACTATTGGTCATATTGGATTTTTACACATTTTATTATATGTTAATGGATTGTTACTACTTGTTTTAACCTACACCAGTACTTATTCTTATATTTATAAGCATTGATTGGATCCACATATTTATTTTGAATCACCATATCTATTTCAACCTATGCGATTTGCTGATGTTTTTCACTATTTAATTTTCTTGTGATCTATGAATATCAGGATATAATATCTATTCCCATAAGCAGAGACACCTCGGGTTAGCGCAGCACCACCCCCCCCCTCTCTCTTTTACCATTTTCGTGTTGGGCTGGTGTTTGAGCCCTTGTTTTTTCGGTGCATGCAGCTTTCCAATAAGAGAAGTTGCATATAGTCTCAACTAACTGATTAGCAGACCGACTTCCCCAACTGGTAGCGCAGGAATAACCCTCGTCTTTTACAGTTTTCCACTTGTCGCCCTCCTTAATCCTCACGAGATTGTATGCCCCTCTCAAATCAAGCTTTGTGAAAACCGTTGCTCCCTTGGGGCGGTCAAATAACTCCGTAATCAGCATAATTGGATAGGCATTCTTAATCGTGAAACGATTGAGACCCCTATAATCAATACAAGGTCTCCGTTCACCGCTCCTCTTCTTCACGAAGAAGAAACCAGCATCAGCAGGGGACGAGGATTTGCGGATGAAACCTCGAGAAAGTGCGTCTGCAACAAACTCCTCCATGGCCTTATCCTCCAAGACCGACACAGGGAAAACCCGGTGTCAGGGATCCACCAGCACCAGATCAGGGCGCTTGCATGCGTCTAGGAGCCGGCGCGTCCCTGTTCTGACACAGCGCCAAGCTGCCACTGTTGCCGTGCGTCAGCGCGGCGCTCGGGCACGCGCGGGTGCACGGCGCGGGTGCGTGCACGAGCACGGGCGCGCGCGCGTCCGCGTTAGCGCCGGTTTGGCGCCAACCAGCACATAAAAGTTCCCCTGTTCCATGGGAACATTGCTGCTTCGTCTCAGCTCTGTGACTCTGCTTGTAACCTGTATCCTGATCGCTTGCTACCTGATTGACCCGGCTTGTTTGACCATCCGACCTGCTCCAACCCCGATCCGGCCTGTCTGACTACTCTTCTGTCTGAATCTACCACTATTGCCGACCTTTGCCTATTCACTGACTCTGCCTTGCCTGCTGTTATTACCTGTGCCAGCTACCTGCCGACCCGGACTGTCTGACTCTGCTTGTGCCTGCCATTCACTTGCTGTTGCACCTTCAGCTTCAGCTTCAGTGATCCAGCCATCCAGTGTGTCAAGTCTGCTGCCGTTCCAGTCTCCTCTCACCTGCAACCCAAGGTGTCAAGTCTGCTGCTGTTCCAGTCTCCACTCACCTGCAGCCCGGCCATCCCAGGAGGGATCTCTGCCTCCACATCAGAGACTATACAGGCACTCCTACCCCACTGCGCTCAGGAGACCACTGTCCCCACTCCAGTGGCTCCTGAACCAGCGTTGTATGAGAGGTCTTCTCCTACAGTCAGGCTCTCCTACCAGGTACCTAACACCCGGCCATGAGGGGGTCAATTGCGCAATCATACAGCCGGTGTGGAGGCAAACTATCGACTTGACATTTGTCAAAGACATCACTAAAATCACGGTACTCCTCCGGCATGGAGGAGAATGAAGAGGTGCACAGGACCTTGGCTACCTTCTGGAAGCGTGTCTTACTGCATTGTGGCGACCAGGAGAGAACCTCAGCATGGAGCCATTCAAAAGAAGGGTTGTGCCTCTGTAACCAAGGATAACCAATAACCAGTGGAAACTTAGGTGAGGAAATAACTTGGAATTGGATTATCTCATAGTGAAGAGCCCCCAGGGCCAAGGACAACGGTCTCATGAGTCACATAGGCAGGCTGTAGGGGTCTCCCATCAAGAGCCTCAATGGCAAGTGAAGTGTCACGCAACTGCAGCGGAATCGAGTGCTATAATACAAAGGCAGCATCAATGAACAGGCCTGCAGCCCCAGAGTCGATTAGAGCCTGTATCTCGACGGATGACTCAGCCCAAGAAAGAGTGACCTTCTGGATAACTGGGGATGAAACAAAGCCACCTAAGGTCTGTCCGTGACAGGACCTCAAGGTTCGGGCTTTCCCTGGTCGGGTAGGACAAGACTTTAACAAGTGACCTGCCTGGCCACAATAAAGGCACGATCTCTCCCTCCTCCTAAAGGTTCTCTCAACCGCAGAGAGACGCGTGAAGCCCAAGTGCATGGGTTCATTGTACAGGAGGCTTCCGCAAGCGCTCCTTAAAAAAGATTCTTTTTCTGAGTCTGGAGTCAATGAGGATGGCAAACGTGATCAACTTCTCCAGCTCAGTGGGTATATCTCGGGCTGCTATCTCATCCTCGATGGAATCCGAGAGACCATGAGAAAAAGCAGCCACGAGGGCCTCATTGTTCCAAGCAACCTCTGCTGCCAGAGTACGGAATTCAATGGCAACCTGGTTGAGAAACCCAACTGGATCGCCCCCAAATCACTGGGGAAGCAGAGTGGTACCAGACATTCCTCTTATAGAGGTAATACTCGAGGCAGGTGCCTGCACAGAGACTGGAACATCAGCAGGGATGGCCTGCAACATAGGTTGTACCAGAGCAGCCACAGTGGGAGATTCCAGGTGAGCTGTGGGACTCAGGAGCATTTGTAACACCATGGCAAACTGATCCATGCTGTGATCCAGTTCATCCAATCTGGAAAAAATATTACCAACAAGTGGATTGACTGCATCTTCTGAATTCATAGCTTTCGCCTACTGTCAAAAACCATGAAAACAGACTGAGACAGAAGTACAGTTAAATCGCATTTGTTTAATAATAAAAGTAAAAAGTACAAATGTAGTCAAAATATAGCCAAAGTTCAGTAACCGGAACGGATAGTCAGCCAAGCCAGAAGTCAGGAATCAATGTAGTGGAACTGCAAGCAGGATCTGGAGCCAGAAGGGATGTCAGCAAAGCAAGTCTTTAAACAGGAACGCAGGAGATAGGCTCTGTGATATTGACCAAGGCGAAGGCAGAGATCCTCTGGGCTGGACGTCTTAAGTAGGCAGGACTGACGAAAAGGATATCATCAACAACTGAGTAACTGTGGAGAGATAGGAGCTGGCAATTAGCCTACAGCTGAACGGCCAGCTCAGAGAAGGAAGGGCTGAGCCCAGCCCTGACAATGAGCAGGGCCCTTAAAACCCAATTGCTAACTGTTTTGCTAAATGTAGCACCATATATACTGTAGAATTTTTTTTGAAGCTAGTAAATGAATGTACATAATTTTGTTTCTGCTGGCAAAATAAAAGTACATACTTGTTTGTTGTAGTTTTTTTTCTCTTTTATTTCTTATTTTTAATTCATTTTGGGGGGTGGTGGTTTGGGAGAAGTGCAATATCTTTCTTTTATATCTTATAATTTCTTTATGTATTTGTGCACCAAAAAAAAAAACTGATCTCTTCAGCACACCTACAAGTAAATGATAAAGGTGGAATCTTTATATATAACAGCTTTGGAGAATTGTAGGCAATGAATTCAGCAGTGTTGTATGTGTCAGCCCTGGTTCACTTTGGTGCGATTTGACATGCGATTTGACATGTCAAATCCGAGGCAATTGCACCGTTCTAATTGGTGTGGTGCCGCAATTTCCAAAAGTTTCTGTACTACTTTTTGGCGACCTTGGAGTGCGATTTTTTTATTGACATCAGTGCAGAAGCCTGCACAGAAGTCTCTGAAATTCCCCCCGCAGTCGGGACTGACATGTGGGAATGAAATTGTGTGAGTTCAGCTGAACTCGCATGATTTCCTCCTGCTGTCAGTGTGAACCAGGGCTCAAACTGGGCCTTTGTCTTTGTAATTCACCTGCAGCTATCCCAGGGACACCATTTCTTATCGAACTCCCTTAAGTTTACCTTCAAATATCATTATATGTAGAAATACAGATTTGCTTATCTGATAATAAACGAAAATAAAAAATCGTGGTTGCGAACAAATATTCGCAGCTGCGATCAAAAGTGTGTGTTTTCACCTTCTGACCCAGAAATGAGTCATTGTAATCACCCGGACATTCCTGTGCTGGTCAGGATCTTCTTCTAGGTGGACAGGGCAAGGTCCCTCTTTAGCAAAGAGGATGTGCCTCTCGTTTAAGTAAGTGTAGGATATGAACTTGTGCTTACTCAATGTGGGGGTGGATGTGGTAGTTAGATTTAGTGCGGGTGGGGTTCATTGATTTGTTTGGCATCACCACACATTTGCTTCTGGCCCATGTGCACACATCACTTCCTGCATTTGTTCTGCTGATGTAAATCAGTAAGGACTATACAAATATAAATGAGAGTTCCTTTCTTTTAAAATATATATGGCTTGTTTCACAGTTGGGTGACTTCCAGCAAATTTGGACCTCCGATTTGCCTCACAAGTTGTACCCCATAAATGGTAACCATTCATATCTGTGCTACTTCAAGTTGCAACTTCAAAGTGGTCCCTGTACTACTTTGGTGTGACTTTCATGTGACTTGAGGTACATAGGTCGTTATATTACACAGGCATTCCCAGAAGTTGGGGCCAGGTTGCAGCAGCAAGTGGCAGCAAAATAGTGTGACTTTCAGGTCGCAGCAGTGTGAATGAGATTCATGGATAATACCTTTGAATTAGGCACTATTCTCACTTGTGCATCCTGCAAGTGGGTCAGATTCATCCCTGCACTACTTTGGTTTGACTTTGATGTGACTTGAGGCCCATATACCGCAAGATTACACAGGCATTGGTCGCACAAGTGCAAATGGGACCTAATTCCAAGGTGTTATCAATAAATCTCAATAGGTTCCTTTCACACTTGGCCGACTTTTCACACAACTTGAGGTCCATAAGGCCCCTTTCACACTTGTGTGACCTGAAAGTCCCGCGATTTTGCATCGCTGTTTGCCGCAAATTTGATGTGATTTGAAGCAATGCCAGTGTAATCTTGAGGTCTATGGATGCAGGAGTCGCAGGACAAGTTGCACAAGTGTGAAAGGGGCCTTAGGGCAGGTTCACACTGCTGTGCTGTCCGACATCGGATGTGATTTGCCCCTCAGTGAAAATCACATGCGATGTCTGTGTGATGCAAACTCAGCCATACAGACTGAATGGTTGAATTTGCATCGCATTCGGACTAAAAATCGCACAGGACCCATTTTCTAGGTGAATAAATTACAAATCGAATTTTCTGACAACGTATCGCATTTTTGAAATACCTGGACCACATTTTGGAAAGCAAACACCTTGAGATATTTTTATTTTTCAATCCATCATGATTAGTGGAAATCAATACAACAATCAATCAATCTTAGTGATATTGATATAAGTCACAGAGTAGAAGTAATAACCACAAACATAGAAGTGCAAGATCGCACAGAACAGTTATACATAATCTGCTAATACACAATATATTATATAATTGTGCAAGTCAAGCTGTCATAACAAACAGGAAAAAAACAAAGCGTTAGAAAAAGGGTTAAGGTACAAACTTTAAAATTGTTGTATAACGTACCAATCAAAAGTAGACAACAAGAGTATTGCTAGAAAGACAAACTTTAGAGAAGATTAGAGGCAAACATCTTATAAGGAAGCTAATAGTTCAAATATTGCAATATGGATGAATAAGCTGCACATTCCAAGAAAGATGGAATTTGTGTAGAGGATTTTCTTTTATAGCAAACATTCACTCGTTAATACAGTGTTGATTCATATTATCACTGAGTTCTATGATTGCTGGAATCAGAGATGGTTTCCATTTTTGTATTAGATTGAGTTTAGCTAAAAGCAGTATATGTATAAAGATTGTTCTGAAGCCAATATGAATATTATCTACATTGGTATCTAATGATAGTAGCTCGACAGACAGTTGCAGTGCCGAATGGGGGAACTCTAATATTAACCTGAATATTTGATTTTAATATAGAAACAAAAGGGGGGGGGGGTTTCCGGCACTCCGCAACATGTGATGTCTAAGGTAAATAGTACAATGGTAGCTAGGCCAGTAGAAGGAGCTGTGAGCCCCGAGCGCGTAGCCTGTACTATCCCTGCATTATCCCCAACACCAGCCTGGACGTTTGCCGCGCATCAGTGACGTAATTTCCTCTTCCGCGCTCCAGAGTGGTCAGCGTGGAGCTTTCCATGCACTGGATGCAGCGGTTCAGCCTGTGTACAGACTCCACACCCAGACGCCTGAAGGAATGAAATCCGAGCCGGAAACAAGATAACAGCACATCCCAGGACACTTTCCATCTCAAAGAAACACCTCCACCCTGCGAACCAGTAAGTGTAATTGTTACACTAACTTTTATTTTTGCATAAACAAGCTACCACAGTTGGCGCCTCCACACCCCTCCTTTTTTTAACTTTGATTTTAATATGACTGCACAGATTTATAATAGCACAGAATATGTTTGAGGGAGCCTATAGAATCACAGTGCCTCCATTATAGAAAGCTCAAATTTAGTTAGATCATGGAACTCTCCACGGTTGACAACGAAAGTCGCAAAATTGAATCATATAACTTGGTTGTTTATGGTAGCCAAAAACCCAAGTTTTTAATATAGAGAGAATTTGGTGTGGAGGGCAGCTTTAAGCCTGGAAGAGATGTTGAGGCTAGACTTTGTGATCTTAATGTATTTATTTTGAAGTAGGACACTGATTCAAATGATATTAGGATAGTTTGGATTGTTTGGAGAGAATTTAGGGCATCTGTTCCTACAAAATGGCATAATCGGCAAATAGCCCTTTTTCATTGTGTGTATGGACTATTTGGACTACTTTTATATCTGTTGAAGTTCTGATTGAGTGGTCTAGGGGTTCCATTATCATTGCAAGAATTATTGGAGACAATAGGCATCCTTGATGAGTGCCATTATAGATTGTGAAATCAGGATATCATGGCGGGGGTATATACTTTTGTCGGCACTTTAGAATATTAGGACATTATATCTGATAGGATTGGGTCCTTGAATTCAAATTTAAGTAAGGTCTCTTCAAGAAAGCCCCAGTTTACTCAATCAAAAGCTTTTTGGCGTCTAACACCTAAAAAGCAAGATATCCACTAGTTGCTGTGATAGTGCTTTCATGTAGATTATTATATGCGTTCAGTAGTGAGATGGGACTATTGTTACTTGGTAGGCTTGAGTTTTTATCCAGCTTGCGGATAGTGGTTATGACTGCCTGGAGCATTTCCTTAGCAAATTGTCTGGTAGACATTGTTAAGTTATATATGTTTTCTAGGTGCGGAGTTGGGCATTATTACATTTTTTATAATATTTGTTGAACATCCATCTTTGCCAGGCGTCTTATCAAAGGGGAGGATGCCTATTACTTTTGAGATTTATAATATGGGACATGTCATCATGGAGGGTATCTCTCAGAGAGTTCAGCATGTCTTTAAGGTCAATGATAGAGAATGGTTGAGAAGAGGCAGGAAAACCCTCCAATAAAAGTGTTGTGGAAGCATGGTTCAGGAGAATCAGTGTGATTGTCTCCTTTTTTCAGGGGTCGATGACTCACCTTTTGCCATTTGTTGAGGGAAACCACTATGCACCACCATGCACTCTGAGGAGTCTGAATCAGTATCATCCAGTGGGGAATGTGTAAGCTGAGAAAGAGAAGCAGAGTTGCTGCTGCTCCACTGGTTAAACTCTGTTGAGGGTGGAGAGAAATTAGTATTCTGTTCATCCTGATGAAGCTGATGTAATTACGCCAATTGGCGAAACATGTTAATGTCACAGGATTCATGGCGTCAGTAGGGGTCACACAATTCCAGGAGCCCAGCCAACTGTGATGGAGCAATGACTGTTTACTGACTGCATATGCATGTGAGGTATGTTATAAGTAGAGATGGGCCTAAAGACACCCTGCTGTTTGGTTAGCGGCAGAACTTGAAAACTTTGCAAAAGTTCAGAACCGAATAACGAAACCTATTAAACTCTATGTCAGGGATGGTCTCAGCCTGTCCTTCTCTGAGCTGGCCACTCAGCTGTTGGCTAATTTCCAGCTCCTACCTCTCCACAGTTACTCAGCTGTTGATGATATCTTGCTCGTCAGTCCTGCCTGCTTAAGCCGTCCAGTCCAGAGGATCTCTCCCTTCGCCTTGGTCAACATCACAGAAACTCCTGCCATCCTGTTGAAGACTTGCTTTGCTGACATTTATTCTGGCTCCAGATCCTGCTTGCAGTTAGACTACATTGATCCCTGACTTCTGGCTTGGCTGACTATCTGTTCCGGTTACTGAACTTTGACTATGTTTTGACTACGTTTGTTCTTTTTACTTTTATTATTAAACAAATGTGATTTACTGGACTTCTGTCTCGGCCTGATTTCATGGTTTCTCACAGTCTATGGGACCCAAACTTTGAAAATCAAAAGTGCTCATTTTGAAGACTTATATGCAAGTAATTGGGCATACATTAGTTATGGGGTCATGTCCCCTGGGGGACATGTATCAATGAAAAAAAGTATGTAAAAAATATAATTTTTAAATGAGCAGTGATTTACTATTGCTTAACCACTTCCCGCCCGGTCAATAGCATATTGACGTCCGGGAAGTGGTTGCGTTATCCTGACTGGGCGTCATATGACGTACAGCAGGATAACATGCCGGCGCGCGCCCGCGGGGGGTGCGCAGCGCGGCGATCGGGGGCGGCGTGTGTCCCTCGGAAACAGCGCTTCCCCGATCTAGGTAAACATTGGGGAACAAATTTTATTGGATGTTTACCCCGTGATCGGCTGTGTCAAAGTCACAGCCAATCACCTGTCACAACAAACTCAGCTGTGTGCTCCGAGTAGGGATCGATGAAGGCGAGTGTCCCTTGGACACAGCGCTTCCCTGATCAGGGTAAACAGCCAATGAAATTGGCTGTTTACCATGTGACCGGCTCTGTCCAATCACAGCCGGTCACAAATGTAAACATTGAGTAGCGGTTACCATCTGATCCCTGCTCTCTCCTCACACACCGATCGTGAGAGTAGAGAGCAGGGATCAGTGAGTGAAATCAGTGTCTGTCTGACATTATTGTATTGTACTGTGCACAACACGCCCCCCCAATAAAGAGGACCTGTTACACAGCGCATCTGTCAATCAGCACATCTGTCAATCAGCCCATCTGTCAACCAGCCCATCTGTCAATCAGCCCATCTGTCACAGGCCCACCGCCATGTGTACCGCCACACAGGCTACCAGTACTGCCATAGGTACCACCACCAGTAATGCCACTAGTACCTCCATCAGGCCCACCATCTATACTGCCACACAGGCTGCTACCAGTATCACCACTAGTGCCGCCATCGGTACCACCACCGTCAGTACCGCCATCGGTACCACCACCACCCATACCGCCACCTGTACCGCCATCACCACCTGTACCGCCACCACCACCCATACCTCCATTGGTACCACCACCTGTACCGCCATTGGTACCACCACCACCCGTACCGCCACCGGTACCGCAATCACCACCTGTACCGCCACCACCACCTGTACCGCCATCGGTACCACCACCACCTGTACCGCCACCACCACCTGTACCGTTATCGGTACCACCACCACCCGTACCGCCACCGGTACTGCCACCACCACCTGTACTGCCATCGGTACCACCACCACCACCCATACCGCCATCTGTACCACCACACAGGCCCGCCACTAATACCTCAATCGGTACCACTACCACCAGCAGTACCATTACACAGGCCCGCCAATAAGCATTGCCATAATGTCCCAAAGGGTTTACACACCTGAGGAGGCATATGAGATTCTTGCCATGTCGGATGATGAGAGCAGTGGGGAGCTCACATCATCTGGTTCGGAATACGAGCCAGTGGAGGATAGTGGATCAGAGTCCGAGTCTGCGGAGGAAACCGTCTCTCCCAAAAGAATGAGATCAGAACTAAGATCAGGACCAAGATCACGAGATCTGCCCACCACCAGCAGCGCCAGACCCCAGGAAGAGGAGCCCAGTACAAGTACTGGAATTACCCGCCCAACCCGAAGAACCCAGCCCCAGTCCTACCTTCCTGATGCCCTGGCAAACCCCTTATGGTTGCCTGCCAACTATCATACCCCCTTTCACCACACAGCCAGGTGTGCAGCCCGACACTACAAATTTTTCTCAATTCGATTATTTTTCTTTATTTTTCCCACAAGATTTTCTGCAGAATATGGTGGATCAAACTAATTTGTATGCATCCCAATTTATTGCTGCCAACCCCAATTCTTCCTACGCCCGCATGTTCCAGTGGTGATGTGTCACACTGGATGAATTTAAATCGTTTTTGGGCCTAACTTTCAATATGGGGCTTACAAAAAAGAACGAAGTCCATGCATATTGGTCCACCAACCCCATCCAACACATGCCCATATATTCCGCTGTCATGTCCAGGACAAGATACGACATGATTATGCGTTTTCTCCACTTCAATGACAATTCACAGTGCCCTCCCCAAGATCATCCCAACCATGACAAATGGTACAAGATAAACCCCCTAATCAATTCCTTTTCCCAGCGATTTAGAGACGTTTTTATCCCAGACCAAAAAATTTGTGTGGACGAGTCCCTCATACATTTCACTGGCCGACTGCACTTCAAGCAGTATATACCAAGCAAGAGAGCCAGGTATGGGCTGAAGTTAAATAAATTATGCGATCGAGCCACTGGATATGTCTTCACATTCCGGATCTACAAAGGCAAAGACTCTCAGCTCCAGCCCCGTGACTGCCCCACATATATTGGAACCAGTGGGAAAATTGTCTAGGAGCTGGCATACCCCCTGTTCGACAAAGGATACCATTTATATGTCAACAACTATTATACCAGCCTGCCCCTTTTTCATCACCTTTTATAGTAAAAAAACCCCGGCCTGTGGTACCTTAAAAAAAAACCGTAAGGGATTCCCACAAAATCTGTTGACAAAAAAATTACAAAACGGAGAATCTGCATTCATGAGGAACGAGGTGTTGGCCATGAAGTGGAGGGACAAGAAATATGTCCACATCCTCTCTACCATCCACAATGACACCATGGTGGAGATCCAAAGAAGACACGGCCCCATTGTAAAGCCCGAATGTGTCCACGACTACAATATGTATATGGGGGGGTGGATTTAAACTATCAGATGCTACAGCCCTATTTATCAAACAGAAAGTCCCGTTACTGGTACAAGAAAGTTGCCTTTCACCTGTTTCACATGACCCTTTTTTATTCGTTTGTCTGCTAACAAAAAGCAACTCAAAACCAACAAGTCACCTACCTCAAGTATATTGAAGATATCGTCACTGCCCTCATTTACCAACAAGGTCCCGCCCCAGGAAGCATTCGCTCGAATAATGTGAGTCGACTTCACGAGCAACACTTTCCCTATAGCATTCCCCCCACAGAATCTGGAAGAAGACGCCAATTGAAATACCGTGTATGCAGCAGAGGAGGAGTAAGAGGAGATTCCAGCTATTATTGTCCCCAATGTCCCTCCCAACCTGGCCTGTGCATCGGAGATTGCTTCAAAAATTATCATACATCCATCCAATATTAGTTCCCTGTATTATTACCAGACTGCCATTTCCCCATTTGCCTGCTACCATGTTAATTAACTGACCCTGGCCTGTTTACTGACGATGTCTTTGCTTGCCGATTTAAACCACGTTTCTGACTTCCACGTGCACCAAGCTCAGCCTGTTTACCGACGATGCCTTTGCCTGCGGATTTAAACAACGTTTCTGACTTCCACGTGCACCGACCATGGCCTTTTAATCGACCATGTTTTTGCCTGCCACTTGGACTGATCTTTTGGCCATCTACTTTAGTACACAGGGGTCTCACATATGTGAGGGGCTTCAGAATAGCGTTCTGAGTAGAGAAAAACAGTTTTTCATTTTCTGTGCTCCCAGAACAGGGTCTGGTTGCCCGGAGGCTTCAAAGTGATTTGGGTGGAAGAAGCCTCTACCCCTTTCCCCCTGGCCCTAAGCTTGATGGTCCTTCTTGCTGCCTGGACCAATACTTTGGCTGTGCTGACCATATTGCTGCCTGTAAAGACCCATGACATTATGGACCATGTTTCTTCCTGCTGTTTGGACCAATACTTTGGCTGTGTTGACCATATATCTGCCTGCTGCCTCTACTGACTTTGGACAGTATTTCTGCCAGGACACCTCTGCCTGCTACCTGGACCTGTGCTTTGGCTGTGCTCTGGCTGTGCTGACAGTATCTCTGCCTGTACGAACTATGGAAAGTATTCCTGCCTGCTGCCTGGATGATTGCTTTTGCTGTCACTGACCTCATTCCTGCCTGCTGCCTGGACCGATGCTCTCCTCTGTGGACCACTGCACTTCTAAAACCACGGGTAATCTTTTGTTATTTGGTATGTACCTTCTATGTGTTAGAAATATGAAGGGCCTTCAAAAATGTGATCGGTAGTCAGAAAATGATATGTGTAATTAATGCTGCTAGAATGCCTGGAGGTGCTACTTGGATTTTGGGCCTCTGTATGTGGTCAGGCTGTGTAAAAGTCTCAAACATGTGGTATCGCCATACTCAGGAGGCGTAGCAGAATGTATTTTGGGGTGTCATTTTTGCTATGCTATGCGTTATAAATATCTTATAAAGGGACAACTTTGTGTAAAAAAAATGCATTTTCATTTTTTTCCACATTTTCCAAAAACTTCTGGAAAAAAATGAACCATTCAAAAGACTCATTATGCCTCATAGATTATACGTTGGGGTGTGTGCTTTCCAAAATGGGGTCATTTTGTGAATAATTCCATTGTCCTGGTGCTCCAGGGCCTTCAAATTGTAATAGGTGGTTGAGAAAGCATATGTGCAATTTATGCTTGTAAAACACATGAAAGTGCTACTTCAATGTTGGGCCTTTGTATTTGGCCAGGCTGTGTAAAAGCCTCACCGCTACGTACATGCTATGTGTTAGAAATATCTTATAAACGGACAACTTTGTGTAAAAAAAAATGCATTTTCATTTTTTTCCACATTTTCCAAAAACTTCTGGAAAAAAATGAACCATTCAAAAGACTCATTATGCCTCATAGATTATACGTTGGGGTGTGTGCTTTCCAAAATGGGGTCATTTTGTGAATAATTCCATTGTCCTGGTGCTCCAGGGCCTTCAAATTGTAATAGGTGGTTGAGAAAGCATATGTGCAATTTATGCTTGTAAAATACATGAAAGTGCTACTTCAATGTTGGGCCTTTGTATTTGGCCAGGCTGTGTAAAAGCCTCACCGCTACGTACATGCTATGTGTTAGAAATATCTTATAAATGGACAACTTTGTGTAAAAAAAAATGCATTTTCATTTTTTTTCCACTTTTTTCAAAACCTTCAGGAAAAAAATGAACCGTTCAAAAGACACATTATGCCTCACAGATTATACGTTGGGGTGTGTGCTTTCCAAAATGGGTTCATTTTGTGGATAATTCCATTGTTCTGGTGCTCCAGGGCCTTCAAAAGTGTAACAGGTGGTTGAGAAAGGATATGTGCAATTTATGCTTGTAGAGCGCCTGAAAGTGCTACTTCAGTGTTGGCCCTTTGTATGTGGCCAGGCTGTGTAAAAGTCTCACACATGTGGTATCACTATACTCAGGAGGAGTAGCAGAATGTATTTTGGGGTGTAGTTGCAATTATGCATATGCTGTGTGAGAGAAATAACCTGTTAATATGACCAGTTTGTGTAAAAAAAAAAAAATCTTAATTTTCCCAAGAATTGTGGGAAAAAATTACAGCTTCAAAAAACTCACCATGCCTCTTAGTAAATACATTGGACTATCTACTTTCCAAAAAGGGGTCATTTGTACTTTCCTGGCTTGTAATGCCGCGTACACACGGTCCTACTTTTCGTCTACAAAAGTCCAACGGACGCTGATGGACTAAAGCTGGCTGGTAATCCGATCGTGTGTGGGCTTCTCCGGACTTTCAACTGACTTTTTTAGCCTCAAATCCGACGTACTTTAGATTTGAAACATGTTTTAAAACTTTACTTCGTAACTACGACGGACCCCGAAATCCGCTCGTCTGTGTGCTAGTCCGACGGACAAAAAGCCACGCTAGGGCACCTATTGGCTACTGGCTATGAACTTCCTTATTTTAGTCCGGTGTACGTCATCACGTACGAATCCGTTAGACTTTTGTGTGGTCGTGTGTAGGCAAGTCCGTTCGTTAGAAAGTAGGCCGCAAGTCCGCCGCAAGTCCACCGAAAGTCTGCCGGAAGTCTGTCGGACAGGCTGTCCGACTTTTGTAGACGAAAAGTACGACCGTGTGTACGCGGCATTAGTGTCTCAAGAAATGAGATAGGCCTTCAGGTGAGATAGTACATCAGGTGTGATCGATTTTCAGTGATTGGCACCATAGTTTGTAGACTCTATAACTTTCACAAAGACCAAATAATATACATAATTTTGGGTTATTTTTACCAAAGATATGTAGCAGTATAAATTTTGGCACAAATTTATGAAGAAAAATGACTTGTTTGCAAAATTTTACAATAGAAACAAAAAAAAAGGAAGTTTTTTTCAAAATTTTCGCTGTTTTTTTGCTTATATTGCAAAAAATGAAAAACCCAGTGGTGATTAAATACCACCAAAAGAAAGCTCTATTTGTGAGAAGAAAATTATAAACATTTTGTTTGGATACAGTGTAGCATGACTGAGTAATTGTCATTCAAAGTGTGAGAGCGCTGAAAGCTGAAAATTGGTCTGGGCGGGAAGGTGCATAAGTGCCTGGTATTGAAGTGGTTAAAGTGAAACCATCAAAATGAGAAATAAAAAATAAAAATGAAAAGTTCCTTAACTACTTCTGGACCACCCACCGCACATATACTGTGTCAGGGCGGCCTGGCTGGGTGAAACAATGTACCTGTACGTTGTTCGCTTCTTCTGGGTCTGGGGTGTGCACGTGCCGCTGGCAACCTGCTCCCGCTGTGATTGGACACAGCGGGAGCCAATTAGCAGGTCTGACAGATGCGATGTTCGCTGGGAACCCGGCGATTGGTCTGAGAAAGGCAGAACGGCCGTCTGCCTATGTAAACAAGCAGACTGCAGTTCTGTCAGAGAGGAAGAGAGAGATCTTGTGTTCCTGCTAATAAGGAACATTGGTTTCTTTCTTCCTCCAGTGCAACCATCCCCCATACAGTTAGAAAGCATTCCCTAGGAGCACACTTAACCCCTTGATCGCCCCTGATGTTAACCCCTTCCCTGCCAGTGTCATTTATACAGTGACAGTGCATTTTTTTACCACTGATCACTGTATTGGTGTCACTGGTCCCCAAAAAGTGGCACTTAGTGTCAGATTTGTCTGCCGCAATGTCGCAGTCTGGCTAAAAATCGCTAATCACCGCCATTACTAGTAAATAATATAAAAAAAATTAAAAGTCCATAGGAATATCCCATAGTTTGTGGACTAAATAACTTTTGCGCAAACCAATCAATATACGCTTATTGTGATTTTTTTTTTACCAAAAATATGCAGCAAAATACATATTGGCCTAAATTGATGAAGAAATTCATTTTTTTACAAAAAATATTTTTTCTAAATTGTCGATCTTTTTTTGTTTATAGCGCAAAAAATAAAAAATTCAGAGGTAATCAAATAAATCATAAGGTCACTAAGTAGACAGTTAATGCCCATAAAAGTTATATGGTTGTTAGGCTCAATGAATTGCACCCCTGCGCGGGTGATTTGTCAAGATGTTATACTTATTTAAGTAAAAATTATTGTATCAGAAATACCACCAAAAGAAAGCTCTATCTGTGGCAAAGAAAGGACATACATTTTGTTTGGGCACAGTGCCGCACGACCGCACAATTGTCAGTTAAGGCAACGCTGTGCTGTATCATAAAAAATGCTCTGGTCAGGAAGGGGGTGAAACCATCCGGGGGCTGAAGTGGTTAAATATAGTGCCTGGGGGGTCCCTTAGTCTGCCTGTAATGTGGCACATCTGTACAGTGTATAGAGCCTGCTGCAGCACAAATGACATTTATAAAGCCAAAAAAATTACATTTTCCATTCAAGCTTTCTTTATTTTATAAACAACGGCTTGGGGAGCCAGTCTGTATGATGAGGCCACAATTTAGTGCACTCAGAACAAGATAAGAGATTTTTTTGGATAAATTCTGGTGTCTCTTTCGCAGACTTTGGATAGAAGTAACAGGTGCGGAAAAATTGGTCTTTGGGTTTCGGTGGTGACTTCACACCATAAACCTATACAGGTACTCTTGATGAAAACAAGAATTGGCCTTGCTGTCAAAAATTGCAATGATATACACTTGTCAAACAGGTGCGGAAAAATTGGTCTTTGTGTGTCGGTGGTGCCTTCACATCATAACCCAATACAGGTACTCTTGATGAAAGCAAGAATTGGCCTTGCTGTCAAGATTGTGTCACTGATGCATGCATTGTCATGACTCACCATCCTTGTGGCCTCCTCTAATGGATAGAGGCTCTGATCGGGATCAGAGGCTTGATAGCTGCTGTTAATCCAGGACTGATTCATTTTGCTAAATGTCAGCTGGATTCTGTGTACAAAAGCAATCTCTTATCTGTCACAAAACCTCTGGCAGAACTGAATGCCCGTTTGGAAAGCACGCTGGATGCAGAGCAGCCCAATACCTATATTGCATACTGGGCAAGTTCTGGCCCATGGTCTATTCATATCTGTGTTCACCCCTAGAAAGTCTTCAACCATATGATGAAGACGCTGCCGATGGGACATGGAAGCTGACAGCCCTGGGCACCGGGGACTAAAAAAAATCACTGATGCAGGCATTGTCATGGCTTACCATCCAGGTGTGTAAAAAAATGTAGTGCTAGCAAAATATGTGAACAAATGATAAATGCAATAATATTATGAATGCATATTCCAAATCCAACATAGTAAAATAAATGAATATATAAAAGTGAAAAAACATGATGTGAGTCTCATAACAAAAATCTCAAAAATGAGAAAATATGTGGAAGTCCGTGGACAATGAAGTGTGAATCTTCAAACGTGCAAGATGTAATGTGAAACATCAATAATAGTGAATCCGGAAGGTGAATAAGATTGGATACTCTTACCGGAGCAAATGGACCCGGATGTCAGCGATACCAAATCATAAAGGCTTGGACAATGGGTTCAGTGGGTTTCTCAGATGGAGGTGGAAATCCGTGGTCTCCAAGGATGTCTTCAAACGACCTCATAGATTCTGACCCAACTGGAAAGGTGACTATCCAAGTGAACCACTACGACAACTCTCATCAAAGGACAATGTATAAAAAAGAGAGGGGGGGCTCCAATGGTGCAGGTCAAAAAAGGTGGGTTTATTTAAAACCAACAATACATGGTTTTAAGGGGCAAGGTTCATCGCTCCCCACATTGCTTTTAATTTATCGTGATCACTTTTATCCATGTATTGTTGGTTTTAAATAAACCCACCTTTTTGACCTGCACCATTGGAACCCCCTCTCTTTTTTATACATTGTCCTTTGATGAGAGCTGTCGTGGTGGTTAGCTTGGATAGTCACCTTTTCAGTTGGGTCGGAATCTAAGAAGTCGTTTGAAGACATCCTTGGAGACCCCGGATTTCCACCTCCATCTGAGAAAGCCACTAATCCCATTGTCCAAGCCTTTATGATTCGATGTCGCTGACATCTGGGTCCATCTGCTCTGGTAAGAGTATCCAATCTTATTCACCTTCCGGATTCACTATTATTGATGTTCCACATTACATCTTGCATGTTTGAAGATTCACACTTCATTGTCCACGGACTTCCACATATTTTCAAATTTTTGAGATTTTTGTTATGAGACTCACATCACATTTTTTCACTTTTATATATACATTTATTTTACTATGTTGGATTTGGAATAGTATAGTGGTAAAAAATGTAGCGCATAACAATTATACAGAAATATCGTGGTACTGGTGTAAAAAATTATTTTTGTATATTAGAAATGAACTAAAAAATCCATATGAAATGATGAGTTTTCTGCCTGGCTACCCTACTTTCTCTCTTCAGATATTCCCACAATCCTTCTCGGTGATTTCAACATCCCTGCTAATACAAACACTCCTGCTACTTCTAAACTTCTTAGTCTAACCTCTTCATTTGACCTGAAGCAATGGGTATAGGCTTCTACTCACTCTGATGGCAACACCCTTGACCTTGTATTCTCCTACCTATGCACTCCATGCAACTTCTCAAACAATCCTTTTCCTCTCTCCGACCAACACCTTATTAGTTTCTCTCTCCCCCTGTCTTCCACCACCTTTCCCTCCAATCGCCTAACCATCACGCGTAGAAACTTCCGCAACTTCAACTCCTCTCTCCTCTATTCTGCTACTGACCACCTCTTTGACAAAATCTCTCCCCTGTCCTGCCCCAACCAAGCCACGTCCATCTACAATAAATCTCTGTCCTCCACCCTGGACAAGCTCGCTCCCTCACTAAACGCAGAATCAGGCCTCGACCCCTACAACCCTGGCAAACGGATGACACTAAAATTCTCAAAAAACGTAGTCGCGCTCTTGAGCGTCTGTGGCACAAGACTAAGTCTCTCAAAGACTTCAACCAACACAAATCTGCCCTCCAAAAATACTATTCTTTCCTCCACACTGCCAAGCAAACCTATTTTACAACTCTTATTAACACCTTCTCACCCAATCCCCGTAAACTCTTCTCTACCTTCAACTCTCTACTTTGTCCTCCACCACCTCCACCCACTGACTCACTCACTGCCCAGAAGATAGCTAATCACTTCAAAAACAAGATTGATACAATCCGTGATGAAATCTCCATTCTACAGGTATCTCCTCCAGCTAAGACCCCATGTCAACAGGTACAACTGACACTCCCCCTATTCAAATCTGCTACTACAGATGAAGTTGCTAAACTCCTTTCTATCGCCCACCTAACTACCTGTCCCCTGGACCCTATTCCCTCTCAAATGCTATGGTCACCCTCTGACCCCATCCTACACTCTCTAACCCACATCTTCAATCTCTCCCTCACCTCTGGCATCTTCCCCAATGTTCTAAAACATGCACTAGTCACCCCCGTACTCAAAAAGCCGTCCTTGGACCCTACCAATCTTAACAACCTACGCCCTATCTCCTTGCTCCCCTTTTCCTCTAAACTCCTTGAACGCCTGGTTTACAACCAACTGAGTGACCACCTCATTAAAAACAACCTTATTGATCCCCTTCAATCTGGATTTCGCCCTCAACACTCCACAGAGACTGCTCTTTTAAAACTCACAAATGACCTACTAACGGCAAAAACCAACGGACACTATTCTGTACTCCTACTTCTGGATCTTTCAGCTGCCTTTGACATGGTTGACCACCCCCTCCTCCTCAAAAAACTTTACTCCCTCGGTCTCCGTGACTGTGCTCTTCAGTGGCTCTCATCCTACCTATCCCAACGCACCTTCAGTGTCACTTACAATTCTACTTCCTCCACTCCTCTTCCCTTCTCTGTCGGGGTCCCCCAAGGTTCTGTTTTTGGACCTCTTTTATTTTCAATCTACACCTCTTCCCTGGGTCAGCTGATAGTCTCTCATGGCTTTCAATATAATTTCGATGCTGATGACACACAAATCTATCTCTCCACCCCTCAACTCACTCCATCAGTCTCCTCACGCATCACTAACTTACTAACCAACATATCTGTATGGATGTCACACCACTTCCTAAAAACTCAACTTGTCCAAAACCGAGCTTATACTATTTCCTCCCCCACATGCCTCTTCCCTTGACTTCTCTGTCAAGAGCAATGGCAAAACCATCCACCCGTCCCCACATGTCAGGGTGCTAGGTGTTATCCTGGATTCTGAACTCTCCTTTCAGCCCCACATCCAATCACTTTCCAAAGCTTGCTGCCTCAACCTCCGCAACATCTCTAAACTACGTCCCTTTCTAACCAGTGAAACCACAAAGCTCCTGATTCAATCCCTGGTTATCTCTCGCCTTGACTACTGGAACTCACTCCTCATTGGCTTACCTTTAAATAGACTATCCCTCTCTTGTCCATGCTCCGGGGCACGCTCAAATCCATTAAAAAAGATGTATTATGCCATTTCTTGGCTGCTGCTAGAATGGTGATCCCAAGATATTGGAAGTCAAGAACTGTACCTTCCCTGGGGGAGTGGGCTATTGAGGTGGACCGCATCAGGGACCTTGAACGCCTGTTGGCTGAGGAATCTAATAAAGACAACCAGTTCTCTCTTACGTGGACTTCGTGGTCCATGTTCCGATACTCATCGGACTTCATCCCCTGGGCAGAGGGCAACCTGGACGGTACCGCCCCATGACCATGCTGGAGTGACTCCTGTTCCTAACCTTTCTGTTTTTCTACTTTCCCCCTAATCCTTCTCCTTTTCATATCAATGTACTCCTTAAAATCCAGATGCAGACTACGACCCGCACAAGCTAATCCTATACAACATAACAGGTTCCTGGAATAAGTTGATTGTAAAAACACACGAAGTTTACTTGTAATCCCCTTCCATATATGGTGAGGGCTCTTTGGTTATCCTTGTTATATCTCATTATGCTAATTAAAACAATGTTTTTTCCTTGTGATCTGCACACATAACGTACTACAGTATGTATCCTGTGAATACACTGGATCTATTGCTATCAACACTACTACTACTAATGATGTATATGTGAAGTACATTTTCTTGTATGTTTTTTTTTCAATAAAATCAGATTGAATTAAATAGACTATCCTCCCTTCAGTCCATCATGAATGCTGCTGCCAGACTCATCCACCTTACAAACCGCTCAGTGTCTGCTACCCCTCTCTGCCAATCCCTCCATTGGCTACCACTCGCCCAACGAATTAAATTCAAAATACTAACAATAAGTTACAAAGCCATCCACAACTCTGCCCCCAGCTACATCACTAACCTAGTCTCAAAATATCAACCTAATCGCCATCTCCGTTCCTCCCAAGACCTCTTGCTCTCTAGCTCCCTCATCACCTCCTCCCATATCCACCTCCAGGACTTCTCCTGAGCCTCGCCCATCCTCTGGAATTCCCTACCCCAATCTGTCAGACTGTCTCCAAATTTATCCACTTTTAGGCGATCCCTGAAAACTTTCCTCTTCAGAGAAGCCTATCCTGCCTCCATATAACAACTGCACTATTTTCTCCATTAGCTCATCCCCCACAGCTATTACCCTTTTGTATAACTTGACCCTCCCTCCTAGATTGTAAGCTCTAACGAGCAGGGCCCTCTGATTCCTCCTGTATTGAATTGTATTGTACTTGTACTGTCTGCCCTAATGTTGTAAAGCGCTGCGTAAACTGTCAGTGCTATATAAATCCTCTCTAAGTGCAGAAGATAAACAATTTTAATACCCCAACTGGGTTAAAAACACTTACAAAATAGGAGTGGTAAACAGGCACATCGTGGGTGAGGCTGCATTGGAAGGGGTCACGATCAGAGGAAGCCTTCAGGAGGATGGATGTAGTCACTGTCAGCAGCGGTGTAAAGCACAGGGAACAGCTGTGAAGCCGGCGTCATCAGCGTGTGAGGGTTGAGAAAGGAACGAATGACGGTTCCGAAACGTGTCCCTCATTGATGACATCACATCCCCTCTCTGGCCTTTCGTTTGCGGTTCAGGCTGGTCACAGAGCCGCTCAGCGGATGACATCACTTCCGGGTTCGCAGCCCTCACACGCTGACGACGCCGGCTTCACAGCTGTTCCCTGTGCTTTACACCGCTGCTGACAGTGACTACATCCATCCTCCTGAAGGCTTCCTCTGATCGTGACCCCTTCCAATGCAGCCTCACCCACGATGTGCCTGTTTACCACTCCTATTTTGTAAGTGTTTTTAACCCAGTTGGGGTATTAAAATTGTTTATCTGCTGCACTTAGAGGCGCCTTTGTTTGTTTTTATGTCATTTTAGACCCTGCTTCAAGTCTTTTAAAGTTGCAGCCCTTTTGCTGAAGATTACCATCCTTTCATCCCTTTCAACCAACATTTCTCCCGTTCATTTTGGACTGCCGATCCTTAATAGAGACATTATTTGGACTACGTTAGTCCTGTGCGTCCTATACAAATTTTTATTTCCATTGCTATATAAATCCTGTATAATAATAATATGAAATAATAATCCATCAACCAAATATGTATTGAACAAAATGGTTGTCTATAACCAAGATAAATAAAATACGTGAATGTCCAACTGTATACATAAAACAACCACCAAGTGATGTAGATCCCAGAAGGATGAAATTGGGTATACAGATCAGTCCGTAGAAGCAACATCAAAAAGGAAAAACATCAGCGACTGAATAGCAAGTTAATGCTCTTACCGGATCCGGAGGACTCTACTGTCAGCGACATAGAGTCATCAAGGCAGTGTGCCATACAGGGCAGGAGTGTGGAAATCCAGGTGGTTCGGATCTCTAGGGTGCAATCCAGGCAGAAGCCAGAGAAAACTTCCGAATCCACCGCCAAGTCAGGAACATCAGAGTTGGATCTTGGAAGGTGGATATGCCAGGGCAGGATACCCACTCACATAAGATCAAAGGGCAGGACACACCAGCCAGTCCGGGCGTAATGATGTCACAGCTCCGACCTTTTGTGTTTTATCTTGCGGTTGGCAGACAGGTGGAGTGGTTCAATGACAGTCCCAGTAAAAGGCAGGCAGTATTCAGAGAATAGTCCGATATCCAATCCAAGGCCATACACAGGGAAATCCAAACTGCACACCGACCGACCGCCACATTGTATTTGGATTTGGAATATGCATTCATAATATTATTGCATTTATCATTTGTTCACATATTTTGCTAGCGCTACATTTTTTTACACTTTCTGTATGTGAATTTTGGTCTCATTCTTGTGTAGCAGCTGTCACATCCAGCCTATATATTTGTGCAGTATTATTTTACTTTTCTGTTACCATCCTTGTGGCCTCCTCAAATGACGAGAGTACAGTGCATGCATTATTTATCAGCAGCCATTGGTGTGGGGAAAAAAGCAAAACCGGGCCTGAGCCTGTTGTTGTGCCATACTAACACAGGTACTTGTTGATGGCCTCTGCTGCATGTGCAGACGCTGCATTATTGCCGAGTTCCACCTGGTGGGCATGTCACAAATCAGAAAGTTTGCGGGCAGATGAAATTCCCGCTGAATTTCAGCCAACCGATCACTGGCTGTGTATGACTGCCTGAAATGGCTACAGACTGTTCTGGTGTGCTTCAGCAGATCTTCCAACCCTGAGAACCACTTGCTTACTGGACACTTAAACCCCCTTCCTGCCCAGGCCAATTTTCAGCTTTCAGTGCTCGAACTCTTTGAAAGACAATTGCGCGGTCATGCTACACTGTACCCATATGACATTTTTATCATTTTATTTCACACAAATAGAGCTTTCTTTTGGTGGTATTAAATCCCTACTGGGGTTTTTATTTTTTGCTAAACAAACAAAAAAGATTTTGAGAAAAAAAAACATTTTTCATAGTTTGTTATAAAATTTTGCAAACAGGTAATTTTTCTCCTTCATTGATGTGTGCTGATGAGGCTGCACTGATGGGCACTGATATGCTGCACTGATGGGCACTGATAGGCTGCACTGATGGGCACTGATAGGTGGCACTGAAGGGCATTGATAGGTGGCACTGATAGGTGGCACTGATAGTTGGCACTGATAGATGGCACTGGTAGGTGACACTGATAGGCAGCACTGATAGGTGGCACTGATGATAATGCACTGATGGGCACTGGTTGGTGGCATTGATGGGAATTGATAGGTGGCACTGGTGGGCACTGATAGGCACTGCTCAGAAGTGCTTATATGCACTGATAGGTGGCTCTGGTGGGCACTGGTAGATGTCACTGGTGGGTACTGCTTAGTAGCAGGCCTGTGCTGGCCATCGGGACTCTCCGTCCGAGTCTCCATTGTCATTAACGCCGGGCGCCGGGCGGCTCCGCTCCTGCACTCGGCGGGCAGCGCCGGCGTCACACAAACACAGGCATCATCATGCTATTCACTCCCCCAGGCACTCCCCCTAACATTATAGCCTTGGGCTGCCTCCTTGTCCCGGTGCCGTGACGTCACTCACGGCCGGAGGGCAGAGCGGGCCCGGGGACATAGGAGGAGGCGGAGCCAGGGCGTAGCGTTGCAAGCAAGCCTGCAAGACTGTAACCAAGAGGAGCCGAGGCCGAGCCAGCGCCGCTGAGGAGGAGGATTCGGAATTTCGGAACCATACCAGACCAAGTTTCAGGCAGCAAGTACAGAGTACAGTGACAGTCAGACCAAGTCTATAGTGTGAATTGTGATTCATCATTCAAGTAAGCACTATTACTAATAACTTTACTAATAACAATAGTAAGTAACTGAATATGCAGCATGGCGGGGGGGGGAGGGGGGGGAGGGGTAAATCTGTACTGTAAATGTACTGCCACTGGACATGGTTAAATTATTCATCAGTTACAATGGCCAGTGGCAATAAATTTATAATTGACCTGTGGCATTAAATTAATAATTGACCAGTGGCATTAAATTAATATTAATGCCACAGTGGCATTAATATTAATTTAATGCCACTGGTCAATTATTAATTTAATGCCGCTGACCACGGTAACTGATGAATAATTTATTGCCACTGGTCAATTATTAATTTAATGCCACTGGTCAATTATTAATTTAATGCCACTGGCCACGGTAACTGATGAATAATTTAATGCCACTGGTCAATTATTAATTTAATGCCACTGGTCAATTATTAATTTAATGCCACTGGTCAATTATTAATTTAATGCCACTGGCCACGGTAACTGATGAATAATTTAATGCCACTGGTCATGGTAATTGATGGATAATTTAATGCCACTGGTCACGGTAACTGATTAGTAATTTAATGTCACTGGTCATGGTAATTGATGGATAATTTAATGCCACTGGTCACGATAATTGATGAATAATTTAATGCCACTGGTCACGATAACTGATTAGTAATTTAATGTCACTGGTCATGGTAATTGATGAATAATTTAATGCCACTGGTCACGGTAATTGATTAATAATTTAATGTCACTGGTCACGGTAAATGATTAATTTAATGCCACTGGTCTCGGTAAATGATGAATAATTTAAAACCACTGGTGAATTAATTTACTGCCACTGGTCACGGTAACTGATGAATGAATTTACTAGTGCCACTGCTGATCATGGTCACTGATGAATGAATTTACTAGTGCCATTGCTGGTCATGGTCACTGATGAATGAATTTGCGGCCACTGGTCATGGTCACTGATGAATTAATGTACTGCTACTGGTAGTCATGGTCACTGATGAATTAATGTACTGTCACCGCTGGTCATGATCACTGATGATGAATGAATGTACTGCCACTGGTCACTGATGAATTAATGACTGACCACTGGTCAGCCATTAATTCATCAGTGACCAGTGGCAGTACATTCATTCAGCAGTGACCAGTGGCAGTACATGAGTTCATCAGTGACCAGTGGCAGTACTGGCATTCTTGGCAGCAGCACTGCTTGGGGAATAATTACTGGGTTGGCTGAGAGCTCTGCTGAAGTGCTCATCCACCAATGAGCTGATATCTCCCTAGAAATATGTGAACAGGACACTTCTGGAGGCCTCTCCTTCTCTGGGCTGCAGTCCTCTTCTTTAATATTGGCTGGGGTATGGCTGGAGAAGGAGCTGGCACTGCTACCATTGCTGTTGCTGCCACTCTTTGGAGCTTCCTGCATCATGGAGTAAAAGGCTAGTTTCTGTGTAATATAAACTGACAACAACCATCAGCCAAGTTTTTATTAATTAAAAGAGAAGTATGTTTTATTTTTTTATTTTTGCTGTTTTATACTTACCTAGATGGATGCTGCATCTGGCCCCCGGCGCCTCTGCACTGAGAACCAAGCCATCAAACACCGCTGATGGCTCGGTTCTCTTAGCTCCCCGAGCAGAGAGCTGCTGCCTATCAATCAGCAGCTCTCTGCTCTGCCCCCCCCCCCCTTGCTCACTGGAGTGCTGAGCTGTGGAGGAGCGAGGAGTGGCTGTCTCGGACTCTCAGTGGCTCTCTGAGAGGCTGAAGCGGCTATCAAGCCAAGCACCTGGCAGGTCCAGACTTTATTGTCATGATGACGTGGTGCCTGGACTGATTTCGGTGACATCAGTAGAGAGCAGACTTCAGCCCACTCTCTGCTGAAAATGGGTCACAGGAGTGTAAAACGAATTACACTCCTGTGATCCACAGGAGAAGCCCAGCCAAACGAGCTCAGGCTGGACTATTAAAATCACTATTAAACTTTTCCAAGAAAACTTTACAAATGGCATATTGGTGTATTTGGAAAATGCAGATGCAAAAATCTGCAATGCAACAATCTTTTCCAGATCAGTTGCCCTGTCCTAGATTTTGCAATTCTTTTGCCAATTCATGACAGGTATTTATGTGTCTGTATTGCATGTTCAAACCTTAATACCATAGATAATAACATAATGCCGCGTACACACGAGCAGACTTTACGGCGGACTTTGCCCGGCGGACTTTTCGACGTACTTTCCGACGGACTTTGTGAATGAACGGACTTGCCTACACACAATCCACCAAAGTCCGTCGAATTCGTACGTGATGACGTACGACCGGACTAAAACAAGGAAGTTCATAGCCAGTAGCCAATAGCTGCCCTAGCGTGGCTTTTTGTCCGTCGAACTAGCATACAGACGGCGGACTTTTCGACCGGACTCGATTTCAACGGATAAATTTTAAACAAGTTTCAAATCTAAGTCCGTCCAACTTTTGAGCAAACAAAGTCCGCTGGAGCCCACACACATCGAATTGTCCGACGAAATCCAGTCCGCCGGGCAAAGTCCGCCGTAAAGTCCGCTCGTGTGTACGCGGCATAAGATTAATAGAAGTTTGCTCCAGAAGTATATAAGCAGTATAGCAGCAGCATAAACATGTTAAAACACAAGACTAAACGTAAAGGAGGAGCTGAGAAGTTAAGAGAAAAAAAAAGCAAGCACTTGAGGCAGATGCCACTAAATGTGTAAAACTAGACGTATTATTTGCTGGAACATCAGCAAAAGCTGAGAGCAGCGCTGGCCTGACTGCTGTGGTAAGTCAGACATAAATTTTTTATTCCTTTTTAAACCTAAAGATTTGTGGACTTTTTGGATAATATTATGCCTACAGTTGTGACTTACTATATGTCCATTCTTAGGCTGGGTCCACAATAGAGGAGAGTGGAGAGGAGAGAGAGCATGAGGCAGGCGATGAATGTGAAGACGATAGAGGAGATGAGCAGGAACATGAATGTAGACAAGAGAGAGAAGGTGTGAAAAAAGACAGAGGATTAGAGAGAGGAGAAGATATAACGCATGAGAGAGTAGATGACAGAGGAGATGTAAACCAAGGAGAGAGTGTAGAAATGGCAGCATACACAGAGGAAAGTGAAGTCACCGAGGAAAACATTGATTATTACATTCGTCCCCACCAGGAAAACTTGAAGATATTTTTTAATTATCATCCGCAACAAACATCAAGAAATCCATTGGTACAGAGAGTGTTCTGGTGCAAGGATGGCACTAATAGACGGTGGCTTACTTACTGCCAAGAACGCCATGCATTACATTGCTCTGTCTGCATAGCATTTGCCAAGTTAGCTGACAGATCTCCATTCATAAGTGGTATGACAGACTGGAAACATGTTCATCAGCGCATAGAGGAACATGAAAAGAGCATGGCACACAAAACCTGTGCAGAAGCATACTTCTTAAATGCCTCTAAATTAGATGCTCAACATTTACTTAGTGGAAGTCAGCTGTCCTCACACAGAGAACAAATCAGAAAGAGGCGACAAATACTGGAGCGTGTAGTTGATGTTGTAAAATTGATTGGCAAAAGAGGACTTAGCTATAGGTCAGAGAATGAGGCTGCATACATGCTTGATGACAGCAATATTGATCATGGTAACTTCTTAGAAATTATACTCCTGTTAAGCAAGTATGATGTCTGTCTGAAAGAGCATTTAAAAGAATGCATTGAAAAATCTAAGAAGTTACATCAGACTGGAGCAAAAGGCAGAGGTTCCCTGGTTACGTTACTGTCTGCAAGAACCATCAATTCTGTCATTGACACCATTCAGCACCTTATTCAGGAGACCATTGTGAGAGACATAAAGAATGCCGTAATGTTCTCTGTGCAGATTGACACCACACAAGACATCACCTCACAAGACCAGTGTTCTATTGTTTTGCGATATGTTACAGACACCATTCATGAAAGGCTTATTAGCATTGTCAAGTGTAAAGAATCTACTGGACAATATTTTGTGGATATTGTTTCTGAGCTTGCGGAGAAGATCAATTTGGACTTGAGCAAGTGCATTGGACATGCTACATATGGTGCCTCTAACATGCAAGGCCGCTACAAAGGCTTTTCTACTCACATGTCCAAATTTTCACCAAATCAAGTGCATGTTTGGTGCTATGCCCATGTTCTTAACCTAGTTTTGGCTGACACAACCCAAACAGTAATTCAATGTGGATCACTTTTTGCAGTGCTTAATGACATCGTAGTGTTCTTTCGTGAGTCATATAAAAGGATGAATGTGTGGGAAAGTGAGAGCCAAGACAAGCACCAGAGACGACTCTCACTAATTGAAGAGACATGGTGGTGGGCCAAGAATAACGCTCTCAGGAAAGTGTTTGGATCATTTGAAAATCCAGACAATTGTCTCTATGTGGATGTCATTCTTGCATTGACAGCAATACAAGAAGATATTACCTTAAAAACGACTGCTCGCATTTAAGCACAAGGATTTGTTGAAGCTCTGCTGAAGTATGAGATGATACTGATGGCACAAACCTTCCTTAGAATATTTGAGAAGACTTCACCACTGTCCAAATACCTTCAAACACAGGGGATGGATATACTGTCTGTTCATAGAATGGTTTTGGCAACATATGAAAGTCTTAAAAATATGTCAAGAGATTTTGCCTCAGTTAGCGCAGCTGCAGAGAAATTTGTTCTGTGGGCAAATGAAAAATTGCAGGAACAGGACAAAGAGATAGAACTGGAAGTTCAGTCTACATTGCCATCACAAAGAAATAGGAAGAAGAAAACCATGCCTGGAGAGATTGCTCATGCTGAAACGATCACAAGTCCAGAAAAGGCTTATGAAGTCACAGTACATAATAAAATAATGGACACAGCTACAGAGACATTGCACAGAAGGTTCCTGAGTCATGGCACACTCTATGCTGACCTTGCATTTCTGGACCCAAGAAACTTCGCTCAGTTAAGGTCTTCGTCTCTTTCACCACTGATGTTCCAAGAACTTAGCAAATGTCTGTCGAAGTTTGACAGTGAAGCAAGTCCTGAGAATCTACAGTGTGAATTAAGCAGTTTTGCTCTTCAGTGGGAAAGATTAAAAATGTCTCCACTAGACGAATACAAGGTAAAAACATTGGAGAATGAGAGTGAAGATGAGCAGGTTGAAATCCAGTGTAAAAAGTGTTCCTCATGTAAAGAATGCCCGCTATGTTGCTACCAGATTCTCAGGAGGTTCAATCTAATGTCAAATGCCTACCACCTCCTAGGTCTTGCATACCAGTTCCTACTCACCCTGTCCATCACTCAGGTTGCTTGTGAACGTACATTTTCAACACTCAAGTTCATCAAAAGCAGACTCAGAACCAACCTGTCACAAGAGCATCTGGAAGCTTTTATGTTGATGTCAACAGAAAAGGACATCCTCTGCTCTCTTGACTCTGAAGTGATCATTGACAAAGTTGCAGAGAAAAGTGAATTGTTTTCTAAGCTTCTTCTATAGGCCCTAACAGTGGTTTTGGACCTTTTTGTATGGTTAGCCGTTTATACTGCCTTGGTAATTCGCATTGTATGTTAGAGTGGATTTTTCCCTGTCTTTTTATGTTTGTGATTCCCACAAGTTATTGTTTGAACTGTTTCTTGTTAATATTATATTCAAACGTAAGTTGTTATTTATAACTGTTTTTCCTTATTTATGACACCTGCCATTGAACGGAGTGTAACTTACACATTTCTTTCTAAAGGCGTCTGTAATGTTGGAATGCATCTTTTTCTCTAAATAATAAAAAAAGCTGTTTATACATACAGTGGAATGTTTTTACTTATTTTTTTGCGCAATTGTGTATAGTTTGTATACTGTTTTTGTGTGTGTTTGCAAAATTAAAGTGGGCCGGTCTGGATGAAGTCCAGGGCCAAATTTTTGTCCCAGTCCAGCCCTGCTTAGTAGCAGAGTCTGGAGTGTGCGGGACCGATGTCCCAATTACTCCAGATAGTAATTGCCTTTTTCATTGTCTGACAGCTGATCACGTGGTAAGGGGCCGGGAGGGGGGCATGCAGGCATCACATGTGTGGGAGAATGTACATGGATGCCCTCCCAGCAATTTAGGCCCGCGCTGTAGCCGTCTTTCGGCTATAGCGTGGGCGTGAAGAGGTTAAAAAATGCTGCACCACAATTTGAGGACATGGGCCAGGCATGGCACATGTGTCAACTTTCCCTGTCTAAGGGTGTATAGGAGGTTTGTGCCATTATCGCACACCACTATTTCTGGCTCCAGCTGGCGTGGTGTAAACCCCCACTGGGACTGCCACTGCAGAGCTGCCAGAATCTCTACTCTGGTGTGGCTCCTGTCCCCTAGACAGACCAGCTGAAGCACTGCATGGCACGTTTTCTAACTCATTGAATGTAGCTGTATGCAGATGTGGTGGCACAACAAGCTGCAGCACTGAGCCCTGTCCTGCATCCTTCTGAGTTGCAAGCAGATTTACCCAGTGTGCTGTAAACAAAATATATCATCCCTGACCATGCTTGCTTGACTACGTGTCAGCAGTAACATGGACCTTGTGGCTGACTGCCTTGTCCAACGATGCCACAACATTGCCTTCCACATGATGGCATAGCCTTATGTGAAAAGAAATAGTGACAGGGAACCTGCCATTGTGGCACAGCACATTCTGCAAAAGGGGGCAGAATCCACCAGATGGAAAGGCAGGAGTTGTAAAGCCAGCAGCTTTGACAAGCTTGAATTTAGACGTGGGTAGCAGTGACTGTATTTTTTTTTCACTGCAGCAGATGAGGCAGAGTAATTTGCCTGCTGTAGTCTACAGATGGTGGTGTGCTACTGACAGACGTGCTGCAAGGACCTGGGACACCCTGCGCTCTACCATTATCCCTGTCAGTGGAGGCTGCTGAGAGGTCATGATGTATAGCGGGGGGTAGACCAGAAGGCGAGGAGTGAAGAGGAGCAGAATCGCATCCCTTTTGTGTGGCTTTCAGGTGCTCTTGCCAACGGGTTGAGTGGTGGGAGGTTAAGTGCCTTGTCAAGCATGTGTTACCCAAATGGCTTGTGTTTTTGCAATGCTTGATCTGTTTCAGGCAAAGTTTGCAAATTGTAACAGTGCAATCGGCTGCACATGTGCTAAAAAAGGCCCAAACAGCTCAGCTGTGGGAAGTGGGCTGGGAGGTAACAGCTCCACAATCTGGTGGAGTAGGGTGGCTGCACGCCACTCTTCCATAATGGCTGCCTCTTTGGGGCTGTGTCTCACCCTCACTTTCTTCCTCTGCTCTATCCGGCACCCAAGTCGTGTCAGTGACCTCATCATTATCATCATCCCCTCCATCCTCATTATCACTGGAGACAACTTGGCAATATGCTGCTGCAGGGTGAACATGACTGTCAATTTGTTGTTTACCAGTGTTTTCCCCTCTCTGTAGGCTCATGTTCCTATCTTCCTCAACCTCAGAACCAAGAACCAGATCAGAACCAAGATCTGAAAAAAGTAATGGCTGTGCATCATCAAGGAACAAGTGGCTGATGCTGTGTTCAAATAACTCAGCTGACTTCTCCATGCCTGATGCTGGGCTATGCCAGGAGTAGATGTGGACAAGAAGGCAGAATAAGCCATTTTGGCAGCTCGAGTGGACTGCCCACTAGTCTCTGCTTGGGTGATGGAGGAGGATGATGAGGATGATGATGATGGTGTAGTTAGCCAGTCCACCACCTCCTCTGCATGCTGTGGCTGGTTGGCATGGGCAACATCACTAAACAGAGAAAATTTTGCCCTGCCTGAGAATGGACCACGTCCATCTTTGCCTGTGGACACATACGCTGCTGGTCCCCTCACAGTGCCATGGGAATGTCTACCTCTCCTTGTTGGCCTCCCAGAGATGATGGGGGGTGCTTATTAACAAAATGTAATAAAGATGTGGAAATGTGTACGTGGATGCACTTTAATCAATGGAAAGTGGCGTTTGGGGCAATTTAACTTGAGTACTCACTACACAGACACACTCTACAGACACACTACTATATACTGCAGTAAAACTGCAATGACGCACTGCAATATACTGTGTTAAACATGCACTAACGCACTGAAATGTAATACTGCATTAAACGTGCAGTAACACATGGATATATACTGCATTAAATGTGCAGTAATGCACTGATATATACTGCGTTAAATGTGCAGTAACACAAAGATATATTGCATTAAATGTGCAGTAATGCACTGATATATACTGCAGGAAACCTGCCCTGACAAATAAAACTGACACTAAAGTCAAAATGAATGGTCACTATACTCATAAAACTGACACTAAAGTCAAAATGAATGGTCACACTCAGTGGCATCGCTAGGGGGTGGCTTTTGGGGCTATAGCCCCGAATATGGGGCCCACAGCCCAGAGTCTCTTAACAGGTGCAGCGGTGTGCTAAAGTGCCCATGTGTCCCGGATTGAAATAGAGGACACAGCCACCGTACTACATTGTCAGAACTGGTTGCTAAGGCTACCCCCGCCTAGCATCTAGCAACCAGTGATGTCACAGCCTCTGAGTGAGGGCGGGAGCAAGGAATAGTGCTGCACTGCTGTCTCCAGTCTCCACCCAACTCCTACTTCTCTGTTGCCCAGTGGCATGCAACAGGGACTGGTGTGATCTTCTTTACTTTTCCGACAGTGTCTCCACCTTCTCCTGTGCCTGTGGTCCGCTCGACCAGTAGCGGCCAGATCCCCCCTACCCCTCACCCCCCCCACTCCCCACCATCATCCTCCGGACCATCCTGTACAGGTAAGCCCACCAGGGTACCCTAGCAGTTGATCCAGGGTCCTTGAATCCGATCGCCCCTCGGGGGGTCAGGAAGGAATTTTTCCTCTGCTGGAGCAATTGGCCAGCTCAGCTAAGGGTTTTTTAACCTTTCTCTGGATCAACAGGAGGGTGGTAGGTAGCCTCCATCACCTCCATCATCCTCCTTCAGCAACTTTTTGCTCTCACCATGTGCAATTTCAAGTACACAGTGGACGCCCTCCACAGGCTAAGAAACATCGGTTCAACTCTACCAATCGCCACTCAAAAAAGACTAAAAAAAGAAAAATTACTAAGGACCAACCTACAAGCAACCATCAAATACAGGGAAACGCCAATCCAATGACAACAACTAGCATGCGCCCTGATCAACACCAGATCTGCAGTCAAGCACAGATTGGAAATCCACGACTTCATCATCGAAAACAACATAGATTGCCTCTTCATTATGGAAAGTTGGCTAACATCCGACTGCAACACCATCCTAACTGAATTGGTGCCTGAGAACTACAGCATCCTAACCGAGCATAGAATAGGAAAAAAAGGAGGAGGCCTAGCAGTGATCTTCAAATCACACCTTGCCTTTACCAAACCAACTTCACAGAACTTAGTGCCTTTCATGGAGATACTCCCCCTGCATCTTCAAACAGCACCCCAAGACACCATTCACATATTACTATGCTACAGACCACCAGGACCAGGACCAAAGACCAATCTCCTTACACCACTCACTGAATTAATTTCAATGCACACCCTGAAAACCAAAAACCTTCTGGCACTTGGAGACTTCAACTTTTGGGCAAACTCTACCCGAGACCCTATTGCGACCACCTGCATCAACCAACTGGAAGAACTAGGTCTTCAACAGCTGATAAATACTCCCACGCATGGTTCAGGACACACTCTAGACCTCATCTTCAAACATATTATGGACATCAACATATTCGACAACACACCACTACCATGGACGGACCACCACGCCATCAAATTTAAAATCACCATTAACACCACCCTCCAAAAACAGAAACATGCAACAACAACACACTAGAACAGATCCCAGAAGAAACTACACTTTGAACTCTTCAAAACCACACTATCAAACAAAATACAATCACTAAAGGCATTACTACAAACAGCAGACTCAGTAGCGCCAAAACGCAGAACACTCATCCGCAAAAAAAACTTGAGATGGTTTAATGGCACTCTCACCCTACTCAAGCAGGAATGTACAGTAGGTGACCGCGATATTGTGTCAATCTCGATACAGTTATTGGCAAAATTTGACACCTACGAGCCCCGTCGCGGGAGCCAGCACCGAGATGGCTCACTCATCGGGAAAGGAAAACTTTTTTTTCCTTTCGCGATGAGCAACAGGCAGTGCTGACAGCTGTGTGGTATGAATCCTGAGAGGGAACGCCAAATTTTAAATGAAAAATCTGGCGTGGGTTCCCCCCAGGGGCATACCAGGCCCTTAGGTCTGGTATGGATTGTAAGGGGAACCCCCTACGCCGAAAAATCGGTGCGGGGGTCCCGCCAAAATCCATACCAGACCCTTATCCGAGCACGCAGCCCGGCCGGTCAAGAAAGGGGGTGGGGACGAGTGAGCGCCCTCCCTCCTGAGCCGTACCAGGCCGCATGCCCTCAACATGGGGGGGTGGGTGCCTTGGGGGAGGGGGGTGCCCTGTGGGCCCCCCACCCCAAAGCACCTTATCCCCATGTTGATGAGGACAAGGGCCTCTTCCCGACAACCCTGGCCGTTGGTTGTCGGGGTCTGCGGGTGGAGGGCTTATCGGAATCCGGGAGCCCCCTTTAATAAGGGGGCGCCAGATCCCGGCCCCCCACCCTATGTGAATGAGTATGGGGTACATCGTACCCCTACCCATTTACCTAGGGAAAAAAGTGTCATTAAAAAAAAAACAGAGTACACAGGTTTTAAGAGTAGTTTATTAGGCAGCTCCGGGGTCTTCTTCCGACTTCAGGGGGTCTTCTTCTGACTTCTCCCGGTGTTCGGCCTCTTCTCCCGGTGTTCGGCCTCTTCTCCCGGGCCCCTCCGCTATCTTCTTCCAGCTCTTTTGCCAGCGGGGGACCCGGTCTGCTGAGCTGTCTTGTCCTGTCTTGTCCCGTCTTCTTCTCTTCTTCCGATGTTGACATGACGCTCTCTCCGGCTGGAATGCTGTGTGCGAGCTGCGGAGCCATTTATATAGGAGGTAACCCCGCCCCATTGTGACGTCACAGTCCCAGCATGCGCAAGGACTCTGGCGTCATAAGGGGGCGTGACCCCAGAGTCCCTGCGCATGCTGGGACCGTGACGTCACAATGGGGCGGAGTCACCACCTATATAAATGGCTCCGCAGCTCGCACAAAGCATTCCAGCCGGAGAGTGCGTCATGTCGACATCAGAAGAAGAGAAGGCACCCGGCACCCCCCCTGCGCATGCCTATGATATATATAGAGATATATATCTCTATATATATATCTATATATATATAGATAGATATATATATATCTATATATATAGATATATATATCTATATATATATATAGATATATATATATCTATATATATAGATATATATATATATCTATATAAATATATTTATATATCATAGGCGTGCGCAGGGGGGGTGCCGGGTGTGCCTGGGCACACCCTAAACCCCTGACATACTTGTCTACACCTGGATGAGAGGGGCAGCAGGCAGCATATAGAACAACCGATGCTCTGCATTTTCTGCCCTACAGCCGTTAAATGCCTTTGGGAGGAAGAGAAGGAGAAGCGAGCATTCAGGGGCTGCATGGAGGAAAATGCAGAGCATCGGTTGTTCTATATGCTGCTGCCCCTCTCATCCAGCCTGGTGCTTTATGTTTCCATCAGCTACTGTACTAGAACTGCTGGCTCCGCCTCCCAGCTCCCCCTGACTCCTTCGTTCTAAGTAACTTCTGCAGGACCGCCCACCCAGCTTATCCGCGGCTCCGCCCATTGAATTTACAGCAGCAGGCAGATGGGGGCATTGCGTATGGGGGACTGCAATAGCCAGCTGATCCAGTAGGAAGAGCGGAGGAGGTCTCCACTGTGTGAGGAAACACGTGAAGCCTGGATGGAGCCAGAGACACAGCAAGCATGGAGTCCACACTGAGAGCAAGTGAGTGCTACCGATCCCATCCCATCCATCCCCCCACCCATCACTGCCACCGATCCCATCCATCCCCCCACCACACTGCTACCATGCCCCCCAGCACTGCCACTCATCCTATCTCCCCCAATCACCACTGCCACTAATCCCACCCCTCCACCACTGCTGCCACTAATCTCATGCCCCTCAACACTGCCACTCATCCTATCTCCCCCCCAGCATTGCTACTGATCCCCCTTCCACTGCCACTCATCCCCCCCACAACAACCCCCACCACTGCCACTAATCCCATCAACCGCCCAGCACTGCCAATGAACCCCCCAACCTTGCCACTCATCCCATCCCCCCAGTACTGCCACTGATCCCATTACCCCCTCCCCCCACCACCACCACAACCACCATCAACACCACTGATCCCATCAACTTTCCAACACTCCCACTGCTCTTATCCCCCCAGCACTGCCACTGATCCCATAAATCCCCTAAATCCCCTAGCACTGCCACTGATCCCCACCCCCCCACTTCTGCCACTCATCCCACCACAACTGCCACTGATCCCTTCAACCCCCTAGCACTGCCACTGATCACCCCCTCTCCAGCACTGCCACTGATCACCCCCTCTCCAGCACTGCCACTTATCACCCCCCCTCTCCAGCACTGCCACTGATCACCCCCCCTCTCCAGCACTGCCACTGATCCCATACCCTCCAGCACTTCCACTCATTCCATCCCCCCCAGCACTGACACTGATCCCATTCTCCTCTCCCCACCACCACTCCCAACTGATCCCATCTCCCCCCTCTCCCACCCCCACTTTCTCCCTGTGACCAACTCTGCCATAAGTTTTGTAAAATGTATTGAAATATTAAAAATAGTTTTTCAAAATGTATGTTTACATTTATTTATATAGGATATCTATATCTCTAGATATATAGATATAGATATAGATATAGATATAGATATAGATATAGATATAGATATAGATATAGATATAGATATAGAGATAGAGATAGAGATAGAGATAGAGATAGAGATAGAGATAGAGATAGAGATATATAGAGATATATAGAGATATATAGAGATATATAGAGATATATAGAGATATATAGAGATATATAGAGATAGATAGAGATAGATAGAGATAGATAGAGATAGATAGAGATATATAGAGATATATAGAGATATATAGAGATATATAGATATATAGATATATAGATATATATATGTAGCAATAGCTCACGGTGGAGCTGCTGGTTTATTATTGGGCCTGTCCTCTATTCTCTTCACCCCTTTTAAATTGTTCAATCCCCTTGACACAGCTGTAGTGCAGTATTGTAATGATATCAGTACCAACTTTAACCCACAATATACACTTAAATTTATATTTACCTCTACCTGGGTGCTTGTAGCTCCAACTGCAGGAGAAATAACAACACTGCACACAAACTTCTGTAATAACCAAGATAACTTCTTTGTTTGGATAAATGATATATTTATATAAAGAATTATTACATTGACTACACTATCACACCAACGTAGTGCAACATATATCTAAATATGTATATCTGTACCAGGGAGCACCCCCTGCTCGAAACCGTAAAGTCACTACCCTTTGAAACTAGATGCAGGGCCCTGCAATAAAAGAGATAGTCTTGATGTCTTCAATCTTCGCTAGCTACAAATTTGTAATTGTAATCCACAGAGGGTTCTTCTTGGGCGTTGCACAGTGTAAGGTAATACACTAAGACAATTATAATCCAGAAGATTGATTAAGTGTTCTTATACGAAGAAGACAAACATCTAGTATCAGTTCTTGAATACTGAAATATATGCAAATGTAATGTTCTCCAACTTAACTTGTTCCGTGGGACTATCAGTCCCAGCAATACTCTGTAACCGTCCTAAGTGTGTGTAGTATTAAACAAAGTTCCGGGTGTTAACCCTCTCACCACACGGGATCCGGGTAGATGGATGTCTCAGTTTCAGTAGTTCTCAGTCCGTATGGAGCCACCACCACACCGTCACACTGTTCCGTTTACTAACAACCAGGAGTCCTCGATTACCTCCCCCACGGGTCTCCAGAACAATCACTTCTGCTGCTTCAGCACACTGTGATACGATGGCAGGATCCTTGCCGCTGCTCCGCTCCTTCACAAGGTAGACCGCAACCCTGTGGGACACACACACCCACAGAGTCCTGCTGGCAGGCCACGCGTCCCAGGAACAAGAGACTTAAGATGGCTGCTCCCAGCCCTTTTATATCCTCCCACAATGCAGTTCAGTTCTTCTCTTGTCCAGGAGCATTGTGGGTAGGTCATAGTTAATGTTCAGAAGTAAACAATCAATCACTTCCATGTCACTTCTCTTAATCATGAAACATAAAAGTGTTGTACCTTTTCAATTGTCCACTAGATGGCACTAGATCAACTTATATTCTTTTATAACACACAGATGACTAAAAACAAAAGTTGTAAGCGCTACATACTCCCCCTGCTTTGAATCTTTGGTCCCCAAAGATATGCAAGACCTTGTTTCTGCTACACATCTTAGCCTCTAAACGAGTGCACTCTTTTCAGCTTCAGGTATCTCAGATGACCACAACCAGCTAATGTCCATGTCTCTCTCCTCACTATCTTCAGTTGTTAAAGTCCCAGACTGAGACCTAGTTACAGGCCTTTGTGCAACCTCTGATGTAGATGATAACTCCTCCTCGGGGACTATCCTGACTGCATCAGTAAGGGGCAGAAAGTGATTCCGATGCCAAGTCTTAATTGGTCCAGCACTTCCTTCTGGTCTGATTTCAAAGAATGGAAGTCCTGGGAGCTGTTTACATACAATGTATGGCTGTGATCTCCAGTGATCTGCCAGCTTGTGCTTCCCAGGAATACCCAAATTCCTTAATAGAACTCGGTCACCAGGTTGTATATCTTGAATCCTTACTTTGAGGTCAAAATTCCTCTTATTTATATTCCCTCTGTTGTTTGACATAGTCCGAGCCTTCTCATAAACAATCTTCAGACTCTCTCACAGCCTGTTTGTATATCCTCGATGAGAGGTCTCTGAGGTGTGGTCCAGAGAAGTTCCAAAAGCCAAGTCCACTGGTAACCTAGCCTCTCGCCCAAACATCAGCCGATAAGGTGAATATCCTGTGACGTCACTCTTGGTGCTGTTATATGCATGTACTAAAGCGGCAATATGCTTACTCCAGTTGGGCTTTTGCTCAGAGGTCAGTGTCCCCAACATATTGAGAAGAGTTCTATTAAACCTCTCCACCTGAGGGTCTCCTTGTGGATGATAGGGTGTAGTTCTAGACTTCTGAATTCCTAACAGATCCAATAATCTCCTGATGAGCGTACTCTCAAAGTCTCTTCCCTGATCTGAGTGAATCCTCTGTGGTAGGCCATAATGGACGAAGAACTTCTCCACTAGTGTCTTTGCCACTGTGACTGCCTTTTGATCTTTCGTGGAGAAAGCTTGAGCATATCTGGTAAAATGGACTGTGACTACCAGAACATTTCCTTGCCCACTCAAGTCAGATTCTAGACACAGAAAATCTATGCAAACTAGATCCATGGGACCTTGGCTTGATAAATGACCCACCGGAGCTGCCCGTTGCGGCAAAGTCTTTCTCTGGATACACCTATGGCAGAATGGCAGTAACTCTCCACCTCTTTCCTCATGTAAGGCCAATAGAATCTATCCCTTATCAATTGAAGAGTTCTTTCTGCCTCCAGATGTCCATGACAATCATCCAGAGTGATTAACACTGTCTCTCTGTGTTTCTCTGGCAGAAACAGTTGCCACTTCTCCTCCAGATCTTCAGAGGGGCCCCTTCGGTAGACCACCCCTTGTTGCAACTGCAACCGACTCCACTCTTTATGTAACAACAGAGCTTCTTTCTGAGCACTTTTCAAAAGTAGATCAGGGTGCTGACTCTCCAGAGCTTCCATTATCAAGCTGCAGAGTGGATCCTCCTGTTGGTCTCTCCTAAGGTCTTTTCTCGATAATTTAGGTAGACCATATGCTGCAATCAGAGAGACATTACAGTAATACCTAGGTACCCCTGCTGTAGTCACTCCAATCTCTTCAGCTCTGGCTCCACCTTTCTCCTGCTTTTCTGCTCCTTCACAAAGGGCTCTTACCCCTTCGGGGGCAAGCTGAGTCCAATCCTCTTGGGAGTTCAGGAGACTGTGAGGTCTTCTGGATAGCGCATCTGCATCTTTATTGCCCACTCCTGGTCTGTATTTCAAACTGAAGAGAATGTTGAAAGAGCAGCCAACCACCTATGGCCTGTGGCATCCAACTTTGCAGTTGTAAGCAAGTATGTGAGGGGGTTGTTATCCGTTTTAACTACAAACTCTGCACCATACAGGTAATCTCTCAACTTGTCTACCACGACCCACTTCAAGGCCAGGAACTCAAGCTTATGAGTAGGGTAGTTCTTCTCGGCGGGAGACAAGCTCCGGATCACATAAAAAATGGGCCTTAAATGTCCATCATGATCTTGGTAGAGTACTCCACCTAGCCCATCTCGGCTAGAATCCACGTGCAGTTCATAGGGCTTGGTAGGAGTGGGTGGGCTATCTTCGCAAACCCCTCCACAAACCTCCGATAATAGGATCAGAATCCTAGGAATGATCTGAGCTCAGTCACATTTGTGGGCTTGGGCCAAGAAGTAACAGCTTCCAACTTCTCAGGGTCAGTTGCTATCCCTTCTTCAGACACAATGTGCCCCATATAGTTCACCGAAGATTGATAGAACTGACATTTCTCCATTGAAAGTTTCAAGTCCTCATCATGTAATCTCTTCAGAACCTTTTCCAGTCGCTCTTCATGCTCTTCAAGAGTTCGGCCAAAGACTATGATATCGTCTTATGCCCCGTACACACGGTCGGACTTTGTTCGGACATTCCGACAACAAAATCCTAGGATTTTTTCCGACGGATGTTGGCTCAAACTTGTCTTGCATGCACACGGTCACACAAAGTTGTCGGAAAATCTGATCGTTCTGAACGCGGTGACATAAAACACGTACGTCGGGACTATAAACGGGGCAGTGGCCAATAGCTTTCATCTCTTTATTTATTCTGAGCATGCGTGGCACTTTGTCCGTCGGATTTGTGTACACACGATCGGAATTTCCGACAAGGGATTTTGTTGTCGGAAAATTTTATCTCCTGCTCTCCAACTTTGTGTGTCGGAAAATCCGATGGAAAATGTCCGATGGAGCCCACACACGGTCGGAATTTCCGACAACACGCTCCGATCAGACATTTTCCATCGGAAAATCCGACCGTGTGTACGGGGCATAAGTATACTAAGACCTCAATCAAGTTCATGTCGCCTACTGTCTTCTCCATAAGCCGCTGGAAAGTTGCTGGGGCCCCAGACAAACCTTGTGGCATCCGGTTAAATTCATAAAATCCCAGGGGGGTAATGAAAGCAGTCTTCTCCTTGTCCTCAGGACTCATGGGGATCTGATAATAACCACTCTTCAAATCTAATACACTGAACCACTTCGCCCCTGACAGGCTCTGTAGGGCATCTTCTATACGAGGGGTAGTGTATTGATCGGGAACGGTCCGTCGGTTCAGGGTCCTATAGTCGATACACAGCCGTAGTGACCCATTTTTCTTCCTCACTACTACTATAGGGGAGGTGTATGGACTCCTGGACTCCCTGATAATCCCAGTCCTTTTCAGCTCAGCCAGCTGTTCCCGAGGGTCCTCAAGATCTCCCAGTGGGATCCTCCTGACCCTTTCTCGAAAAGGTTTGTCTTCCTCCAGCCGAATCTTGTGCTCCGCACTCTTGGCATACCCCACATCAATGGAAAGAGTAGTGGACCCGTGCAGTGGAAATAGTGGAGATATGTTAGTGAACACTTTGGAACTGCTGCCGCCCAACATGCAGTCACCATAAATGGGGACAGCTGAGTTGATAAATATGGTAGAAGGGTATGGCGCTGTTCCTTTATCCAATTAGTGGTTTCCTACCTGTATGCTATGTACTTCTAAGATTAAACAAGACGTACAGGTATCAAATGGTGATATCCTCAAAAGATATTTCACAAAGTTGAACAGAATATAAAAATATAAAAGTGTCAAACTCCATACATAGTGTTGCTGTGTAAATCATATGGTACAAAAGGCACTTGGTGAACGTGCATAAGGTTGATCAGGGGTAGGGGAAGGGAAAACAAAAAGGGGGGGAGAGGGAGGGAGGGGGAAAGGGGGGTGTGGAAGGACAAGCGGTGATGGAATGAACTAATAAGTATCCAAAAAACAGTCTTGGTAAAGTGCAAACGTGCTATCAAGTTCATAAAAAGTCCTTATTGTGCAGTAAACGTGCTATCAAGTTCATAAAAAGTCCTTATTTGTGCAATAACTTGGCGCATATGGTGTTTGTGTTTATATTCCTTCTGCTGTTCAAGAATCCGTACTCTAAATGTGCAGCCACTCACCAGCTCACTTCACCCCTGCAGGGGTATCAGGCAGTTACAGTTTAAGCCACTGTACGGCAATCTCTGGCAGACTCAGGATCGTGGTGTGTCATGTAAAAAGAGAGAAAGGGTGCCCATAGTGTAAAATCGTTTTTTAAAAAATGTATTTAAACAAGTGGAGAGGTACTCACAATTTAAAAGTATGTATCAGGTAAAATAGACAAAAGTCACGGTTAACCTTCAGCTGTTGCAAGCAAGTAGTGTTGGGAAGCACAGATTAGGCCACGCCCTGCGCGTTTCGTCGTCAGGACGTCTACGGATACATACCTTTTAAATTGTGAGTACCTCTCCACTTGTTTAAATAAATTAAAAAAAAAACGATTTTACACTATGGGCACCCTTTCTCTCTTTTTACATGACACACCACGATCCTGAGTCTGCCAGAGATTGCCGTACAGTGGCTTAAACTGTAACTGCCTGATACCCCTGCAGGGGTGAAGTGAGCTGGTGAGTGGCTGCACATTTAGAGTATGGATTCTTGAACAGCAGAAGGACTCCTGGACTCCCTGATAATCCCAGTCCTTTTCAGCTCAGCCAGCTGTTCCCGAGGGTCCTCAAGATCTCCCAGTGGGATCCTCCTGACCCTTTCTCGAAAAGGTTTGTCTTCCTCCAGCCGAATCTTGTGCTCCGCACTCTTGGCATACCCCACATCAATGGAAAGAGTAGTGGACCCGTGCAGTGGAAATAGTGGAGATATGTTAGTGAACACTTTGGAACTGCTGCCGCCCAACATGCAGTCACCATAAATGGGGACAGCTGAGTTGATAAATATGGTAGAAGGGTATGGCGCTGTTCCTTTATCCAATTAGTGGTTTCCTACCTGTATGCTATGTACTTCTAAGATTAAACAAGACGTACAGGTATCAAATGGTGATATCCTCAAAAGATATTTCACAAAGTTGAACAGAATATAAAAATATAAAAGTGTCAAACTCCATACATAGTGTTGCTGTGTAAATCATATGGTTCAAAAGGCACTTGGTGAACGTGCATAAGGTTGATCAGGGGCAGGGGAAGGGAAAACAAAAAGGGGGGGGGGGGTTGGGGGGAGTAGGGAGGGAGGGGGAAAGGGGGGTGTGGAAGGACAAGCGGTGATGGAATGAACTAATAAGTATCCAAAAAACAGTCTTGGTAAAGTGCAAACGTGCTATCAAGTTCATAAAAAGTCCTTATTGTGCAGTAAACGTGCTATCAAGTTCATAAAAAGTCCTTATTTGTGCAATAACTTGGCGCATATGGTGTTTGTGTTTATATTCCTTCTGCTGTTCAAGAATCCATACTCTAAATGTGCAGCCACTCACCAGCTCACTTCACCCCTGCAGGGGTATCAGGCAGTTACAGTTTAAGCCACTGTACGGCAATCTCTGGCAGACTCAGGATCGTGGTGTGTCATGTAAAAAGAGAGAAAGGGTGCCCATAGTGTAAAATCGTTTTTTTTTAAATTTATTTAAACAAGTGGAGAGGTACTCACAATTTAAAAGGTATGTATCCGTAGACGTCCTGACGACGAAACGCGCAGGGCGTGGCCTAATCTGTGCTTCCCAACACTACTTGCTTGCAACAGCTGAAGGTTAACCGTGACTTTTGTCTATTTTACCTGATACATACTTTTAAATTGTGAGTACCTCTCCACTTGTTTAAATACATTTTTTAAAAAACGATTTTACACTATGGGCACCCTTTCTCTCTTTTTACATGACACACCACGATCCTGAGTCTGCCAGAGATTGCCGTACAGTGGCTTAAACTGTAACTGCCTGATACCCCTGCAGGGGTGAAGTGAGCTGGTGAGTGGCTGCACATTTAGAGTACGGATTCTTGAACAGCAGAAGGAATATAAACACAAACACCATATGCGCCAAGTTATTGCACAAATAAGGACTTTTTATGAACTTGATAGCACGTTTACTGCACAATAAGGACTTTTTATGAACTTGATAGCACGTTTGCACTTTACCAAGACTGTTTTTTGGATACTTATTAGTTCATTCCATCACCGCTTGTCCTTCCACACCCCCCTTTCCCCCTCCCTCCCTCTCCCCCCCTTTTTGTTTTCCCTTCCCCTACCCCTGATCAACCTTATGCACGTTCACCAAGTGCCTTTTGTACCATATGATTTACACAGTAACACTATGTATGGAGTTTGACACTTTTATATTTTTATATTCTGTTCAACTTTGTGAAATATCTTTTGAGGATATCACCATTTGATACCTGTACGTCTTGTTTAATCTTAGAAGTACATAGCATACAGGTAGGAAACCACTAATTGGATAAAGGAACAGCGCCATACCCTTTCTACCATATTAATCATACCCCACATCAAACTCACTCTTTGAGAAAACCTCTTTCCATTTCATAAGCTGGGCTTTGGCCCTCTCCATTCAAACAGGCGTAAGAGAGGTGTTCTTCGGGTAGAAGTTCTTTATGGGAATCTCCTCTTTGGGTCCTCTTTTGACATCACTTGGTGAGACCGGGGTTGCTTGATTCGCCTGCCCCAGACACATTCTTGCTGGTATCTTCACAGGCAAGGCTGTCGTGTTCCGAACACTGACTGAAACCCTCCCTCTGCTTCTCTTGAGTGCCTTAGTTGATAAAACTTTTGGGAGTATTTCCAGACTCACATCCTCTTCTCGAGTGTCTGTCTTCAAGACAACGAAAGGACCAGGTTGTCTCCAACTCAACTTGACAGAGGCCCTCATGCATATTACTTCACCCGGTTGTAGCAGTTCTTCACCTCAGTCTAAATGTCAAACTTTTCCCACCCCTTCTGGTGGGGACTTCTGTTCATGTACTATATTCTTGTACACTTGGGTTAGCATGGGATGTACCTTCATGGCCAGGGCACTTTCCTTCTGTACAAGCGGTGTCAGGAGTCTTCTGAACAGATTAGTATTTGTTCCGATGATAAGGGAACTTTTATGAGCCCCAGGAGGCCGAGGACACACAACCGTCAGGGTGTCGAAAGTCTCCGCCTTTCCAGCCACACTCGGTTCAAAGGTAAGTTTGATACGGATATACCCCTCATAAGGGAAGTTCTGGGTACCTAGGCCCCATATCTCCAACTCTTCCAACTTTTGCAGAGGGAGATGCTTGAGATGCTTCATATAGAAATCTTTATAAAATAAGGTCACTTGGGCTCCGGTATCCAGCAGGGCTTTGGCACAGACAAATAGTCCCAAAAAGCTTCACTGTACCACAGTTCTCGGTTGGCCTCAATTTCCTGCATGATCTCCTGAGGAACATAGGGAAACTCCAGCCCATATACTGTGGCAACACGTTTGGAAAGCACTCTCTATAAATGTGCAAGTTTAGGCAAAGGTCTATTTTTCCCCGAACCAGGAGGCACACAAGAGTTCGGTGATTTACTCCCCATAGACCCGATGGGTGTCGGAAGCAAATTAGCAACTTTAGACAATGTCTCCTTAGTAGTACTGTGCGGCTCCACACAAGGCAATGTTTTCCCAGAGTCCATGGCTGTCCACGCCGAGAAAGTAAAGGCAGAAGCAACATCTTCGCCCTGGGCCCACAATAGTTCCTGTGACATGGTCTCAAACAAATCATCATCACCAGAGAGATCCGACATGGAATCTATCTCAGAATCTCTCAACTCTTCTGCCGGCAAATATTTACACAAAGTCCCAGATATGTCCCCCTTTGATCTCTTACCCATTCCTGACGTGGACTTCCCCGGATCCATGCATTTCTCCAGCTCCGGTTCGGGCAGTCTCTGGGGTAGGCCTCGAACACGGCCGCGGGAAGCCTTTACATATCCCACCTTCCTCTGGACAGGTGCAACGGGGATAGGCGGAGTGGACGTCTAAATGAAAGTGATGTCTGCTGATGAAGTAGTGACAGCGGTATCTCTCTCAGGAACACTCTCGGTGGCAACAGGTGAAATCACAGTCTGTTGTTCTCCAACAGCAACAGTAGCAGCTTCAACTGTAGCAATACCTGCAGCCCAGTCCATCTGATAAGCACAAGGCAACATAGTAGGATGCTCCACTATGAACAAATATTCTCCGCACCGCATACAACGAACAAATGGACGGAGATGTATGGCCAGTCCTTCACACTTATGGCAAAGCATGCCCAGCCCTTCAATATCTCCAACCGTGTAGAGAACAAACCTCCCCTGCGGTTTCAGACGCATGCCGGTATCTGTCAGCAAGGTTCCTGTCAGCATAGCACCCGCAGTGGTACTCGTAGGGAACATCCTAGGTCCCATAGTTGGCGGTATCAATGAAAAAGAAGACATGGCCGCACTCTGATCTTTTCAGCACGATCAGGAGGCCTCTCTTTTCCTCTGGCGCCAAACACACACACACGCGTCCCACGCGGCAACAAGTAGGTTAAACTCCTCCCACTTGTTCTTCTGCTCACGTAGCTCCCGGGCTTTTACTGCTCACCCACAGCCTACGCAGTCAGAAATAAAGTCCTGCACTTTAACCCTTTCCTCTCTCCAAAAATTGACAAAGTCCAGAAATTTGTTCCAAAATAAACTCCCGGTGAAATACTTCTCAGGGCTGCAGGAGGTTGACGGCTAACAATCCCGGACGACGCCCCCACATGTAGCACTAACTCACGGTGGAGCTGCTGGTTTATTATTGGGCCTGTCCTCTATTCTCTTCACCCCTCTTAAATTGTTCAATCCCCTTGACACAGCTGTAGTGCAGTGTTGTAATGATATTAGTACCAACTTTAACCCACAATATACACTTATATTTATATTTACCTCTACCTGGGTGCTTGCAGCTCCACCTGCAGTAGAAATAACAACACTGCACACAAACTTCTGTAATAACCAAGATAACTTCTTTGTTTGGATAAATGATACATTTATATAAAGAATTATTACATTGACTACACTATCACACCAACATAGTGCAACAGTATAGTAGACAGTTATGACAATCTTGGTAACAAACACAAATATACCTAAATATATATATCTGTACCAGGGAGCTCCCCCTTCTCTAAACCGTAAAGTCACTACCCTTTGTAACTAGATGCAGGGCCCTGCAATAAAAGAGATAGTCTTGATGTCTTCAATCTTCATTAGCTACAAATTTGTAATTGTAATCCACAGAGGGTTCTTCTTGGGCGTTGCGCAGTGTAAGGTAATACACTAAGACAATTATAATCCAGAAGATTGATTAAGTGTTCTTATACGAAGAAGACAAACATCTAGTATCAGTTCTTGAATACTGAAATATATGCAAATGTAATGTTCTCCAACTTAACTTGTTCCGTGGGACTATCAGTCCCAGCAATACTCTGTAACCGTCCTAAGTGTGTGTAGTATTAAACAAAGTTCCGGGTGTTAACCCTCTCACCACACGGGATCCGGGTAGATGGATGTCTCAGTTTCAGTAGTTCTCAGTCCGTATGGAGCCACCACCACACCGTCACACTGTTCCGTTTACTAACAACCAGGAGTCCTCCGTTACCTTCCCCACGGGTCTCCGGAACAATCACTTCTGCTGCTTCAGCACACTGTGATACGATGGCAGGATCCTTGCCGCTGCTCCGCTCCTTCACAAGGTGGGCCGCAACCCTGTGGGACACACACACCCACAGAGTTCTGCTGGCAGGCCACGCGTCCCAGGAACAAGAGACGTAAGATGGCCGCTCCCAGCCCTTTTATATCCTCCCACAATGCAGTTCAGTTCTTCTCTTGTCCAGGAGCATTGTGGGTAGGTCATAGTTAATGTTCAGAAGTAAACAATCAGTCACTTCCATGTCACTTCTCTTAATCATGAAACATAAAAGTGTTGTACCTTTTCAATTGTCCACTAGATGGCACTAGATCAACTTATATTCTTTTATAACACACAGATGACTAAAAACAAAAGTTGTCAGTGCTGCATATATATCTATATATCATATAGATATATATCCACCCACACACTTTATTCCATTCCAGAGTGTCTACACTTCTGAACCCTGCAATCTGTAAATCTGGCGGCAGGCTGCAGTGGCAACTGACACACTGCATCTGGCAGCATCCCTGATGTAAGGGGGGGCTCTCTGGAGACCCTGGTGTAAGGAGGGGCTCTTTGGGGACCCTGGTGTAAGGGGGGCTCTCTGGGGCCCTAAAGTAAGGGGGCTCTCTGGGGACCCTGATGTAAGTAGGGGCTCTCTGGGGACCCTGGTGTAAGTAGAGGCTCTTTGGGGACCCTGAAGTAAGGGGGGCTCTCTGGGGACCCTGAGGTAAGGGGGGCTCTCTGGGGCCATAAAGTAAGGGGGCTCTCTGGGGACCCTGATGTAAGGAGGGGTTCCCTGGGGATCCTGGTGTAAGGAGGGGCTCTCTGGGGACCCTGGTGTAAGGAGGGGCTCTCTGGGGACCCTGGTGTAAGGAGGGCTCTCTGGGGACCCTGATGTAAGGGGGGCTCTCTGGGGACCCTGATGTAAGGGGGAGGCTCTCTGGGGATCCTGATGTAAGGGGGGGCTCTCTGGGGACCCTGGTGTAAGGAGTGGCTCTCTGGGGACCCTGATGTAAGGGGGAGCTCTCTGGGGACCCTGATGTAAGGGGGGTTCTCTTGGGACCCTGATGTTAGGGGGGATCTCTGGGGACCCTGATGTAAGGGGGGGCTCTCTGGGGACCCCAATGTATGTAGGGTTGCTCTCTGGGGACCCAGATCTTATTAGTAGAAATTGTGTAAATATTGTTTAACATATATATATATATATATATATATCTTTACCTTTACCTCACTGCTATGGGCTCTAGACCCAGATCTTTTGTAGACCTAGCAACGCCCCTGATACACTCATGAAACTGGCACTAAAGTAAACATGAACGGTCTCACTACACTTACACTGAACTATCACTAGATTCACTCCTACTGATTTTCTACACTGACAATAGAAGCACAATAGCATACAATAGCACACTTACTCGCTAGCAGCACTGAGCAGAGCCCTTTTCTATCTCCCTGCCAATATCACACTGCAACTGGCCGCTATGAGGAGAATATTTTAATAGTGTGGTGTACAGCTGCTTTTTTGCATACACGCGCTGCATTATTATTCATTTAATAGTGTGCGGACTAAGAGCAATGAGCCATGATTGGATAGAGTCATTATTACTTTCTCCATCCATTGCTCTGACAGTGCTCTGTGCTTTGATTGGGAATTGCTTTCATTGCTTCAGCCAATCAGGGCTTTTAATGTACTGTGCAGTGGTGCAGTGCATTGATGTAATTTGTCGGCCCGAACAAATGATGAAACATTAAAACAGCCAGTGTTCAGCTCAAACTCATGCTCAGGCCAAACCGTTCGCCCCAACTCTAGTTATGAGGCTGACTGCATTACAGCTATACCAGGGAGCTACACCTACTATATGAGCTGCCAGCACAGCAGAAACTACACAGAAGCAGGGGATTGATTGCACCAGCAGATCCATCTGAAAAGACTAAATCATGGTGAACAGTGAGTACTTTTATCCTGTCATGGGCTGCCTTGACTGCAAATGTTTGCAAACTGTCAGATTGGGGGCTGGTAATCTCCCCCAAGAGCAGTGAGGTGTATCTCTGCACACAGATAACTGACAAAGCCTCAATGAGCTGTTTGATTGTTGGATCCATTCCTGATGGCAATGTTTACACTCTGCCTTATCATAACATCAGCTGTTCAGCTGGATACTTTGTGTTCGTACAGCACACACTAAGGACCCTTTCACACCAAGGCGTTGGCGGTAAAGCGTGCTATTTTTAGCGGCACTTTACCAACGTTTTTGCAGAGGTTTTTGCCCAGCAGTGTGTTTTTAACCTCCCACTAGCGCCCGAAAAAGGGTTAAAACCACCCGCAAAGCGCGGCTGCAGTGGCACTGCCCATTCATTTCAATGGGCAGGAGCAGTGGAGGAGCGGTGTATACACTGCTCCTTTACCACTCCAAAGATTATGCTTGCTGTAGTTTTTTTAACGTCCTGCCAGCGCATCGCCTCAGTGTGAAAGCCCTCGGGCTTTCACACTGAGACTGCAGGGGAGCCATTTTTCAGGCGATTTACAGGTGCTATTTTTCACCCAAAAGCACCTGAAAAACGCCTCCAGTGTGAAAGGGGTCTGAAGCTAAACTGATTTCTGCTTGCTAGACTCAGCAGCATCCTTCTGATCCAGCGGGGTGTACAGACATCCTTTGACAGTCTTAAGCTTTGTACACATGATCGGATTTTCTAACGGGAATTGTGTGATGACAGACTGTTAGTGGAAAATCCGACCATTTGTACGCTCCATCAGACAATTGTTGTTGGATTTTCTGCAGACAAATGTTGGATGGCAGGCTTTAAAAATTTTCCGCGGACAAATGTCTGTTGTCGGATTTTCCAAGCGTGTGTACACAAGTCCGTCGGAAGTCCAAAGTACAAACACACATGCTCGGAAGCAAGGACGAGCTGGAAGCGGTCGGTCTTGTAAACTAACATTCGTAATGGAGAATGGAAAATTATGAAATCTCGAAATGCAGCGCACATTCTCTTCTTCTTTAATGGGATAATAATGAACCTGCTTTGCTGGTGATACTGATGGAGTTATGGCAAACAAATTTTCAAAGGCTTTTTTTTCTAGTGATATCAAGAATAATATTATTATGCTTGTAATTTTTTTTTGGTGCAAGTTACCACAACACCATTATTTTTAAGATCAAAGATACAACTATGTTGGTGTCCCTTGTTAATTTTGCATTGTATTTTTTTAAAACGTAACTGCCTACTCCCAAACTGTCATTTGAAATAAAACACATAGCCAAGTATTATTCTCCACAATTTTTTTATTGTGCATTAAAAAAGAAAACAATCCGATATCCGCAGAGAAGAAGCTGCAGGAAGGCAGAAACATATTTGGGGTCCTCACTAGGGATAGAGATGAGCCAATTTCTGGCTGGACATGGCTGAGTGAAGACGTGCTAGATCAGAGCTCCCGACCCCCCACCTAGCTACACCAGCTGCTAATCACTATCCTTGCAAGCCACTGCGGTATGCCCGTTACCAGAAGGAAGAAGGCGCAAGGGAGCATTCAGAGCATTCAGAGAGGGAGAGGGAGAGGGAAGACAGCAACGAAAAAAGCAAAGGCAGCAGTAAACTGCCAGAAGATGGATCACTATCTGACGGATCCTTTGGCTGCACTCAGCGCCTCTCCTACCTCTCCTATCTCTCCCGTTCCCTCTCCCGCTCCGAGGATGGTGGAGCAACAAGACTCATCGCTGACTTCACCTGATCTCAGAGCTCCACCGACGGCTGTTACCGTCCATGCCGCTGCCGCTACTGCTGCCGTCCGTGCCTTCTCTGATTCACGCTCCGGCTCTGTGATGGCTTCTGGGACACTTACTGGTTCACTCACTGGGTCACTGCCGGGACTGCCGGGACTTTCCTCCCAACCTCCCCCCAACCTCTTACAATTCAGATTGACTCAGACCTGTGAGCATTGCTGCAGGCATTGCCTACTAAAGCAGACATTGAAGCTCTTATCGGTCGCCTGGAGGAGCAGCACCGAAGGGACTTTGCTGAAGTGAGACGGGACGTGCAAGTCCTGTCGTCCCGCATGAACACTGGTGAGGCATCACTTGAAGGGCTGCAGCTACGACTTACCAACTTAGAGACGCTACAGGACACCCACATACAGACATCAGCATCCATGCAGCTCCGTTTGGAAGAAATAGAAGACAGGAGCAGACGTAATAACTTACGACTTCGAGGACTGCCAGAGGTCACGGGCATGGAGGACCTGACAGCGAAGGCAATTGCGATCTTCTGACAGTTGACAGGTGAGGTTATCCCTGTAGACCTAGAGTTAGATCGGATACATAGAGCCCCGGGTCCAAAGCAGTCAGACCCTAAACGGCCACGAGACGTCATATGTAGAGTCCACCGTTTCACTCAAAAAGAAACCATCGCCCGTAAGGCCTGGGAAGTAGGTGCAGTGGAATACGAGGGTGCATCAATTAAAATTATGCCAGACTTATCAAGAGCAACGCTTTACAGAAGAGGACTGTTACGACCAGTCCTGGATATAGCCCGCCGCCAGGGAGCTACATATAGATGGGGATTCCCCCTTTCAGTTACATTCAGGAGAGACAAAAAATCTTTTATTCTCCATACACCAAGCGATCTGCCGGCTTTTTTTGTTTTTATGGACACCGAGCCGATCCAAATGCCAGACTGGCTGCAGTCCATTCCACAACCGATGCACCGCCTGGGCCGTTCGGTTTTCAACAGCACCGTGATATAGTGAGGGAGTGAGGGAGTCCCTAATCTTGTTAAAAAAGGGAAACCGAGTAGCAGTACAGCAATAGTACAACATCGGATAAGACGATTATATTTTTTTGGACTCATGTGAACTTTACAATATTGGCTGTTGAACAATATCAGTATTATCATTCTGCTGGTTTCTTTTTTTTTTTTTTCCCCTTGTGGTTAGTGATTGTATTACCCCCTCCTCCTTTTTTTTTTTTTCTTTTATTTTTTTTTCTCCTCCCCCTCTGTGGGGAATCCCCACTAATTGCTCCTGGTAAATATTGAGGTAGCGGCACTAGAATGATAAAATGTTCCTCACGATTAGATGCCCCGGGTTGAGTCGATCTCTGGTGGTGAGCCATGGATTAAAAAAAAAAGAGAGGGAGGGAAGGGAAGGAGAGAGGAAAAAGAAAAAGAGAAAAAAAACGGGTCTAAATCATCTCTTGGAGAGAACAAGTAAATTATCTTAAAGTTAACCCAATTCACTGGGAGATGTACTTATCAGGGATATGGGGGTTCCGACCACGGGGCGGGGGCATTTCATGCACAGGAAGACATGGAGGACAGGGAGAATCCGGGGGGGGTCTGCCCCCCCCAGTCAGACAGGCCCCACCTTATTTTTGGGGGGTGTCGGGCTGGGGGGGCTGCGGACCCCTCCGGTTAATATTAATATTATTTTGAGATTATTATTATTAAATACCACTATTCGAAATACTGGTGGTAAAATAGTGATGTTCTTGGTTTAAGCTTAGCAAACGCTTTGAATATATATTCCTATAAGGATAGAGGTGGGGAGGGAAGGATAGGGGTGGGGGGGATACGGGACGCTCTCATGGAGTTTGTCCTACCCACTTCCCCACATAGGTCTTCACACAAGCCCCCCAATTCAGTTTGGGGAGTAGATGTGACTTATTATTTGGTGTTTACCAATTTAGTGGTTTGAAGTAGAGTGGCGTGTGGAACGGATTGTTTCCGTCCCCCGCTCCATTTCTCTTTGAATTTTTTTTTTTTTTTTTGAGATGGATGGCCTTAAGGTGTTTTCACTCAATGCCAAGGGACTAAATACCCCTGAGAAAAGGAAAATGTTGCTACACGACCTGAAGGCCTCTAAAACTGATATAGCATTCATACAGGAGACTCATTTTAGAGCGAATAAGGTACTTGTACTAAAGAACAGATTTTTTTCCTGAAATATACCATGCCACTAATAAATTTGCTAAAGCCAGAGGGGTATCTATATTCCTATCTAGTAAGTTTTCATGGGTATGCAGTGAGTCTCTGTTAGATGAAGGGGGATGTTTTGCGTTTATAAAAGGGCTTCTGGGCGGAGTACGGGTGACTCTAGCAACGATTTATGCGCCTAATGATCACCAGGATATCTTCATCCGTCGAATATTGGTCAAACTGATGGACTTCATGGAAGGCCCACTGATCTTGGGAGGGGATTTTAATGTCCCCCTCACCCCTCAAGTAGATACATCATCAGGGAAATCATCAGTTTCTATAGGCTCCCATAAACGGATTAATCAGGCTATACATAATGCCCAACTCATCGATGTGTGGCGCCTTCAGCATTCGGGCGAGAGGGACTACTCATTTTATTCCCCACCCCACAAGGTGTATTCGAGAATTTACTTTTTTTTAATCCCCCACGCCCAGTTGCATGCTGTTCGTGAAACCTCTATTGGTTCGATCACGTGGTCCGACCATGCCCCTATATCAATGACATATGCCCTATCACAGGTGGCTTCACATGCAACTCGCATGTGGAAATTGAATAAAAGCCTCTTACAAATTACAGAAGTAGTATCAGAAATTACCAAAGAATTGCCTCTATACTTTCAGACAAATCAAACTCCTGACAGTAATCCAGGCATAGTATGGGAGGCTCACAAGACAGTCATACGAGGCATTTTTATTAAACACGGCTCTAGAATTAAAAGAGACAAGGAACGACAATTAAATCTGCTCCTGACCAAACTTCAAGCTACAGAATCTAAACACAAAAACATACCCTCTCAGGTAATAGAACGAGAACTAGTCGAAATTCGGACACAAATCAACGACCTTCTACAATACAGAGCTAAGGCGGCACTGCAGAAATGCAGGAAAACCAGTTACGCATATGGGGATAAATGTGGGAAAATATTAGCTAAGTTAACTAAGGAACAAAGACTCCAATCATACATACCACATATTATGTCCTCAAAAAACTAGAAAATAGCTTTGCCAATGGAGATTTCGAAGGCTTTTCGAGACTTCTACGCATCTCTTTATAAAATACCATCTTCTACAAACCCCCAAACATTGATAGATGAATATGTGCAATCAGCTCAGATACCCACTATTACCCCTGAAATTAAAACGGAACTAGACAAACCAATAAGTTTAGAGGAACTGACATCAGCAGTAAACTCTACAAAACCAGGAAAGGCCCCCGGTCCGGACGGTCTTACCCTGCAATACTACAGAACCCTGCTTCCTATATTAGGGCCCTTTATGGTAGATCTGTTTAATGGCTTGGGCAACGACGAGACTCTCCCTAGAGATATGTCAAAAGCATATATATCCGTTATTCCGAAGGAAGGCAAGGACCCGACCCTATGTGGCAGTTATAGGCCAATCTCCCTTCTAAACGCGGATATTAAATTGTTTACTAAAATTCTGGCGACTCGTTTAGCAATTCATTTACCAGATTTGGTGCATTTAGATCAAGTAGGCTTTGTTCCTACTAGAGAAGCAAGGGACAATACGACTAAAGTCCTAAATTTGCTACATGTGGCTAAAACCTCCCACACACCATGCGTATTCCTCAGCACAGACGCGGAAAAAGCGTTCGATCGGGTGAATTGGCAATATATGTTTATGGTTCTTCGACATCTGGGCCTAGGAGATACTATTATTCAATGGATTACTACAATTTACTCACAACCTACGGCTCAGGTTAAGGTAAATGGGGTCCTTTCGGATCCCTTTCCTATATTAAACGCCACCAGACAGGGATGTCCGCTTTCCCCCGTGCTATTTGTTCTGTGCTTAGAACCATTTCTAAATAGAATTCGACGGAACCCGGACATCCAGGGCATAAGTGTCGGAGGTGATCAGTACAAAATTTCGGCCTATGCGGATGATATGCTCTTTTCATTGACAAATCCTGCTATCTCCCTCCCCAATCTACTACGTGAGTTTGAGACTTATGGACGTCTATCCAATTTGGAAATTAATTTCCATAAATCAGAAGCTATGGGGATAGGGATACCCCTTTCTATGCTGTCTACATTTAAGTCCAGTTTTAAATTCAAATGGACAGCGACAGCTTTGCAATACCTAGGCACTCATATCCCGACGGAGACCTCTCGCATATTTGAACTGAACTTCCCATCACTGTTGTCAAAAACCCGTATGCTTTTAGAGACTTGGAACAGGGGCCTGCATTCGTGGTTTGGCAGAATTAGCCTATTAAAAATGAGTATTCTACCGAAATTTTTGTATCTGCTCCAAGCCCTACCAATTAGAATCCCCATATCCTATCTTAAACAATTTAACGCACTTTTTATCAAGTTTGTGTGGGCGTATAAGAAGCCACGATTTTCTTTTCATTTAATGACCCTACCTAAACAACATGGGGGGCTAGCTTTCCCAGATATCCGAGCATACTATCAGGCAATCCACATAGGTAGAATTGTAGATTGGTGCCGTCATAGTAGATCTAAACTATGGGCTTTAATAGAACAGGCCCAAACATGTATCCCACTCTCAAAGGCCCTGTGGTGCTATGACCATCTCCAAACACCATTGAAAAGTCACCCACTAATAGGGATGACGCTTCGTATAGGATCGGTAGCTAGTAAACAATACTCTCTCTCTTCTTCGGACTCTCCGTTATTTCCTATTTTAGGGAACCCACAATTCCCTCCTGGCCTCTGCCTTCACACGTTCGGCAAATTACGCCGGACCGGCATAACTCAAGCATCCCACTTTTTAGTGAATGGCAGATGGCCTTCCGTCAAGGAACTAATGACGGAGGAGGGTCCCTTCAAATTGACCCTCTGGCCAGCACTTCAGCTACGACACTTTCTGGATACAATACCTAATCCACGTAATTTCGCCCGCTCCCTGACGAGGTTTGAAGAATATTGCTCAGATGAAGGCAATATAACGCGGGTCCTATCTAAAATATACACTATGCTGAATTATCCGACAACTCTATCACATCCGTCGTTCTTGGAAAAATGGGAACAGGACCTACAACGGAAATTCACACCGGCACAAACCCAGAATATATTTAGATTAGCTTGGAAGACATCAATCTGTACAAAAACACAAGAATCTAACTACAAATTACTGACGAGATGGTATTATACCCCTTATCTTTTGCACCAATACTACCCTGATACTACTGATCTCTGTTGGAGATGCTTGGGAGACAGAGGTACACTACTTCATATATTCTGGTCATGCCCCAAATTGACTAACTTCTGGACGACAGTCCAGGAGTGTCTCAAAAGTTCACGGAATATAAGATACCTGGTGATCCGGCATTTTTCTTATTTCATGTCTCTAATATTCCTGCCAAATGCTACCAAGAATCAATTCTGGGGCATCTTCTCAATGCTGCAAAGTCCTGCATTCCACTTTACTGGAAAAAACAATCATCACCAACGGCGGCCGACTGGCTACGTAAAGTGATAGACATCAGTAGAATGGAGGACTTGCTGGCGGCTGAGCGAAACCAACAAGACAAGTACTCCATGACTTGGAGTGTTTGGAAACAGAATAGCCCTCCGTAGACAGGAGACTCATGTATGAATTCTACTCTTTACACACCTTGGCCGTCCCTCTCGGCTTGAAATTTTTTTTTTTTGTTTTGTTTTGTTTTGTTTTGTTCGGTCTTGTTTTTGTTTGTTTGTCTGTTTGTTTGATCTTGTTTTCTTTGTTAATCGATTAGAAATAGGAAAAAAGAAACGAGCGTAGTTGGGTTTTTTTTTTTTTTTTTACCTGAATCCCTTCTATATATGTCTCCCAGTAGACAACAAAGGGCGGTGCCGGTTGGGGACTGGCCCTAAAACAACTATACTGAACTGTATTGTAGACATAAACAGACGGGGTTATATTGCAGTTGTAATCCATATGGTATATTGTTTATTTTTTCTGTTGTACTAACCTGACTTTGCCCGTTGTGGGTGTTAATAAAAGTTATATTTGAAATAAAAAAGAAAACAAATAAAATTAGACATGCTATCTGCCAATAGAACTTAACCAAAAAGTGCATTCTATGCATCCAAATTATAGAAAATATACCAAATCAAATCATTATTCAACCAAAAGATAAAATAAAAGCCTCATGCATGTGTCCTGCTTCTTAATATAGGGGGTCAACAATGCCAAGAGTTGGTGAAAGCAGGGGTCTTTCATCCGGAGATAATTCCAAAAATCATCTGGATTATTCTCCTGGAGCTCCCGCAGCAAAGGCATATGACATAATTGATCACGATTAATAAAGCAACCAATTTTTGGTCCAAGAAATCCTCAACCTCCTGTTCCTGGATAGGGATGAGCCGAACACCCCCCTGTTCGGTTCGCACCAGAACTTGCAAACAAAATTAGTTCGAACACGCGAACACCGTTAAAGTCTATGGGACACTAACATGAATAATCAAAAGTGCTAATTTTAAAGGCTTATATGCAAGTTATTGTCATAAAAAGTGTTTGGGGAACTGGGTCCTGCCCCAGGGGACATGGATCAATGCAAAAAAAAGTTTTAAAAACTAAAATTTTTTCGGGAGCAGTGATTTTAATAATGCTTAAAGTGAAACAATAAAAATGTAATATCCCTTGTTTCCCGTGTTTAGAACAGTCTGACAGCAAAATGACATTTCAAAGGAAAAAAGTCATTTAAAACTACTCGCGGCTATTAACCCCCCTGGCGGTATTCCCGAGTCTGGCTCGGGGTGAGATTTTAGTACCAAAAGCGGTAACCCCGAGCCAGACTCGGGATCGCATTGCTGGATCCTGGAAGACGCGACTCACCTTGTCTCCGGGATCCCGCGATGTTCTCCCGCTGTGTTCGGCGGCCGGATCTTCCGCCCGATCCACTGTGTGCCCTGGCTTCCGTTCCCTGCGAGCGTAGCGACGCAGGGGGTGGAACCGGCGGCAAATTCAAAATGTATAAAGCACAAACACACTGACACATTGTAATCCTATTGGATTACATTACTAAATATAATAAATATAAAAAAATTGACCTCAGATTGCCCCCCAGTGCTTTGTCCAGTGCCCCTGCCTGCAGTTTTACTGTACTTTGTGTCCTGGAAACTGCAGAGCGACCATGGCATCCAAAAAGCACGCTTCAACATCAAAAGCGACATATGACCTGCTAGAAAACAGCGACAGCGAGACAGAATCGCTTGCAGATGTGAGTGATAGCGAATCATGGGGAAGTTCGTCATCAGGCACGGAAAGCGATTTCAGCGATGATCCTGCGACTTTGCCCAGCGATGTGCGGACTTGGTGCTCGATTGATTGCGGTACGGAGCACACAGCACCCCCAAGATTCCCGTTTACCGGAGCGCCTGGTATAAAAGTGGAGGTTGAAGATGACAGCCCCTTGGGATACCTCCAACTCTTTTTGACTGATGAAGTCATAGAAATAATTGTTAGAGAGATCAATCGGTACCAGGAACAACAAGCTGCTATACCGCAGAGGTTTTCAAGGAGCAGAAAATGGGAACCAGTGACCAAGGAGGACATCTGGAAGTTTCTGGGCCTAATTATTCTCCAGGGAGTGGTGGGGAAACCCCTGCAAAAGTGGTACTGGACAACCAACAAAATATTAGCCACTCGGAACGTCTGACAGGTCGACACTTTATGGACCACATTCCACCAACGGAAAAGAAGGCAGCACCCACAAGGATGTGTGTGGTTTGCTGCTCTAAACGTGACGACACAGGAAGGAAAGTCAGAAAAGAAACCCGGTTCTACTGTCCTGACTGTGACGTCGGACTTTGCGCTGTACCCTGTTTTAAAATTTTCCATACCCGAGACGTTTACTAAAAGCAATATGACTACTAATATTGCACTCTTGTTTGGCCAAAAAAAATGTCAGTGTTTTTGATTTATATTATTTACTAAAATTTATTGAATAAAAAGTATTATTACTATTATATTATTATTTGTTATTATTTATAGTTATTTATTATATTATAATTTATGATTTTGTGTTTCAAACTTTATCATACCCAGGATGTCTACTAGACTCTTGTTTGGACAGATTTCAGTGAGTTATTCCTAAGAATTACAGGCCTACAATATAAAACGCCAAATTTCCATGCAAAAATAATGGTACCGCTTTCGGCACCTAAAATCTGAAATAATCATACCGCCAGGGAGGTTAATGAATTGCCGGTCCGACAATACGCATAAAAGTTCATTGATAAAAACGGCATGGGAATTCCCCACAGGGAAACCCCAAACCAAAATTTAAAAAAAAAATGACATGGGGGGTCTCCCTAAATTCCATACCAGGCCCTTCAGGTCTGGTATGGATATTAAGGGGAACCCCGGCCAAATTTTTTTTAAAAAATGGCGTGGGGTCCACCTCAAAATCCATACCAGACCCTTATCCGAGCACGCAACCTGGCAGGCTGCAGGAAAAGAGGGGGGACGATAGAGCGCCCCCCTCCTGAACCGTACCAGGCCACATGCCCTCAACATTGGGAGGGTGCTTTGGGGTAGCTCCCCAAAACCCCTTGTCCCCATGTTGATGAGGACAAGGTCCTCATCCCCACAACCCTGGCCGGTGGTTGTGTGGGTCTGCGGGCGGGGGGGCTTATTGGAATCGGGATGCCCCCTTTAACAAGTGTACCCCCAGTTCCCAGCCCTCCCCCCTTTCTGAAATGGTAAGGGGGTACAAAAGTACCCCTACCATTTCACAAAAAAAGTGTCAAAAATGTTAAAAATGACAAGAGACAGATTTTGAGGGGGACCCCACGCCATTTTTTTATTTTTTTTTGGCCGGGGTTCCCCTTAATATCCATACCAGACCTGAAGGTCCTGGTATGTAATTTAGGGGGACCCCCACGTCATTTTTTTTTAAATTTTTGTTCGGGGTTCCCCTGTGGGGAATTCCCATACCATGCCATTCCCATCAATGAACTTTTATGTGTATTGTCGGACCGGCAATTCATTAATAGCCGCGAGTAGTTTTAAATTACTTTTTTTCCTTTGAAATGTCATTTTGCTGTCCCCAAACACGGGAAACATGCACCTCTTTACAGGCATACTATAGACACCCCCCAGGTACGAAATTTAAAGGGATATTACACTTTTATTGTTTCACTTACTTTAAGCATTATTAAAATCACTGCTCCAGAAAAAACGTCAGTTTTTAAAACTTATTTTTGCATTGATCCATGTCCCCTGGGGCAGGACCCAGGTCCCCAAACACTTTTTATGACAATACCATGAATATAAGCCTTTAAAATTAGCACTTTTGATTTCTCCCACAGACTTTTAAAGGGTGTTCTGCGGCATTCGAATTTGCCGCGAACACCCCAAATTGGCGAACTTGCGAACAGCCGATGTTCGAGTTGAACATCAGTTTGACTCAAACTCGAAGCTCATCCCTTTTCCTGGACTGGACTTGGGTCAAAGCAATAACTCCAAGGCAAATAATAAATAGCACATTATCTCCTCCGATTCCGCAACATGGCTGGTTGACGAACGGCCGCTCGGAAACTAACTTAAAGCGCAAAATGAAAAGCGCAAAATGAAAAGCACGAATCAACACTCACCAAACTTCTACTAACACAAAATTAGCAGAAGGAGCCCAAAGAGTGGCTCTAAAGAGCTAAAAATCCACGTAGTACATCACTACATTCGTGCTTGTTGGCCAACAATTCCTTGCAAGAAAAGTTTGGGGCCAAAGCCCTTCGGACAAAAGTCAGAGGTTTTGTCTGCGGAAAATCTGATCATGTCTACGAAGATTTACAGAGACTACTGGGCATTCAATTCTGAAGCTAATCACCTAATGGAGGGAGGACATACTCCGCTGTTGGATTCTCCAAATTTACATAGTCATTATTAGCTATGCATAGCCTGTCATCTTTTGCAGCTATCCTCACACTTAGACCAAGTCTTGGTCAGACACGCACTGTTTATATGAACATTGCTCTTGTTGGCCCATCGCAGGTGTGCACCTGGGAGGCACTTTACACGGGTGCATCTGATTCACTTCAGACCCTATTCACCGTGTTTTGGGCCTGATCCTGACATCCTGTAGGGGGGTTTTATGTCATATGTTTGATGTGGGTGACATTTTGAGAGTGGATTTTGAGGGCTGGCGAGCTATATGGCTTAAATAGATGAAAAACAGCGCTTGCAAATAAATAAATGAAATAATATTAAAATCTACCTCACGTGTTGCAGCTGCTGGATAAAAAGTGCTGACACTTTTGTAGTAAATAAAACGAAAAAGACCTGCACTGGCAACTCACCAAGTGAATAGTTATAAAAGGATCAGAAAATATAAACACCATGCAAAAAGTAACGAATATATAAAATTACACAAATGCACATTTAGTGAGTGTTGTGTGAGAATGTGCACAGAAACTGTGCACAAAGACACTGCCAAACTCAGTGACTGAAAGTAATAAAAAGCAAATCAATAAACGTAAATAATGTGGTCTAGGTGAATTTGTCTAAAAGCACACTCTTAGACGCTAAGCGACTACAGGGCAATAAAATGTCGCTAAACTAATATATAAATAATCCCATATATTCGTGATCACAAATAACAATAAAGTGAATCTCTATAAAGTAAAAACACCAAAAAATAAATAAATCAAAGATCACAAGTAGCAGAAAGTCTGTTAAATCAAAATGTTCCTTCACAAGAGGACAATCTGCAGACTTCAAGCTTTTTCATTCATATGATAGGTCTAGGTAAAAGGTTAGGCTGATGCCGGTATTGCTTGAGAGGAGACTTTTGGAATCACAAAACTCGCGTTCCACCAAAAGGAGAAGAAAAAACATATAGCATAAAACCTATGACACCGTGGGATCACCTGCGCATATAAGCGCTACTCACGGAACCGATGTGCAGAGCAGGCATTCAGATATTTAGTCGGTGTTCGCTGCTGAACGGCGTGCATTCCACCAACTCCAGGAAGTGATGTCACTGGTTCTCGGGTTTACAAGCGTAGGCAGGATGTTGCGTCGATGCGTTTCGCCCCTCCTACAGTCTTTGATAACGCCCTGGGGGAGGGGCGAAACGCGTCGAAGCAACATCCTGCCTACGCTTGTAAACCCGAGAACCAGTGACATCACTTCCTGGAGTTGGTGGAACGCACGCCGTCCAGCAACGAACACCGACTAAATATCTGAATGCCTGCTCTGCACATCGGTTCCGTGAGTAGCGCTTATATGCGCAGGTGATCCCACGGTGTCATAGGTTTTATGCTATATGTTTTTTCTTCTCCTTTTGGTGGAACGCGAGTTTTGTGATTCCAAAAGTCTCCTCTCAAGCAATACCGGCATCAGCCTAACCTTTTACCTAGACCTATCATATGAATGAAAAAGCTTGAAGTCTGCAGATTGTCCTCTTGTGAAGGAACATTTTGATTTAACAGACTTTCTGCTACTTGTGATCTTTGATTTATTTATTTTTTGGTGTTTTTACTTTATAGAGATTCACTTTATTGTTATTTGTGATCACGAATATATGAGATTATTTATATATTAGTTTAGCGACATTTTATTGCCCTGTAGTCGCTTAGCGTCTAAGAGTGTGCTTTTAGACGAATTCACCTAGACCACATTATTTACGTTTATTGATTTGCTTTTTATTACTTTCAGTCACTGAGTTTGGCAGTGTCTTTGTGCACAGTTTCTGTGCACATTCTCACACAACACTCACTAAATGTGCATTTGTGTAATTTTATATATTCATTACTTTTTGCATGGTGTTTATATTTTCTGATCCTTTTATAACTATTCACTTGGTGAGTTGCCAGCGCAGGTCTTTTTTGTTTTATGAGCTATATGGCTGCCTAAGAGCGGGGGGGGGGGGGGGCGAGCCCCGCCGGCAGCCTGGGTGGAATGGGAGTCCTTCTCCCACTGATAGCGGAGCGCAGGGAACACAGCGGTAACAGTTTTCATTTCGATTGCTGTGTTCCAGGGGGTGGGGCTGTATATGACCTTGCGCAGCGGGAACACAGCAATTGAAATGAAAGCTGTTATCGCTGTGTTCCCTGCGCTGTACTCTGATCACCTGGGTGGCTCTTCTGTTCCTCCACTCCCCTGCACAGGTAGGCTGCATAGTGGACACAGGATGAATGGTGGGCACAAGGCTGCAGGGTGGGCACATGGCTGCATGGTGGGCACATGGCTGCATGGTGGACACAAGGCTGCATGGTGGACACATGGCTGCATGGTGAGCACAAGGCTGCATGGTGGACACATGGCTGCATGTTGGGCACAAGGCTGCAGGGTGGGCACAAGGCTGCATTGGTGGACACAAGACTGCATTGTTGGGCACACGACTGCATGGTGGGCACAAGGCTGCATTGGTGGACACATGGCTGCATGGTGGACACACGGCTGCATAGTGGACACATGGCTGCATGGTGGGCACACGGCTGCATTGGTGGACACACGGCTGCATGATAGGCACAAGGCTGCATTGGTGGACACAAAGCTGCATTGGTGGACACATGGCTGCATAGTGGGCACATGGCTGCATTGGTGGGCACAGGCTGCATTGGTGGGCACAGGCAGCCTGCATTAGTGGGCACGGATAAAGTTGTTGTTGTTAATATTTATTTTTATAACTTAATTCTGCATAAAACATTTAAATGTCATTTCAAGAGAATTTATGAGGGCGTGTTTAGGGGCAGAATTAGGGGCAGGGCGGGCTGGGTCAACTGGTGGCGAGTAACCCTTGAGGCCTGGCTAGCAGCTCAGGACTTGAAATTTTGAGCCCTGGATAAAGGACTATTTAAATTTTATTACCGGTACTTGTGCATTGTTACACACCTTCTATAAAGCTATTTTTGTACCACTAACCCCTTTCTGTAGGTTATTTTTGGTTATAAGAGACTGCTCACACTTTGTGTAAGCATGTTATAGGGTTATTTAGACTTCCTTCTTTAGTTTATTGAGAAATTGGTAGACATGTGCAATTCGTTTTGGTCCGAATATAAATTCTGACAAATTTTTGGTGGTTATTCTGAGATTCGGATCTATCTGAATCTCTCAATGAAATAGTAACGCATTTTGTTGAAATTCATTTCATTTTGTGTCTTTGTTTTCTAATGAATTCTACATTTTCAAAACAATTTGAATCGGTCAATAATTGATCGACAATCTGAATTCTGTTTAAAGAATAGCTTGTTGCTGCCGCTGGATCCTTAACAAACAGTGACAGCTGAATGTAGACAAAACAATTGCCAGCATCTACACAATGAGCAAAAAAGCTGTGTGGGGTACTCCCCCTCCCAATCCATACACTACAGAATTAATAGCAGATCTAAAGGAAATTGTACAATCAGATTGTATAGTGTACGGTGAACTTTACAGAACCCAGGACACACTTCTCCTCTTTTCAATACTACAGCTCTGCTCCACATAGGATGTTATCTCATCTCTCATTTCCTGCACACTTCAAAATGCCAAATGAGAGGCGCATGCGCGGAGTCTAGCGCAACAGACATGTCCTGCTAGAGCTCTGCTCCGTGAAAAGGGAGAACCGCTGTATAAAGGCAGCCCGCCGACGTTTTTCATTTCAAAAACGAGACATTATACTCCTGAGAGGTGAGAGAAAACTTTGAAAACAAAATGGTACTAGGAGGAGCCCGGAATAAATATAAAAATGCCCCCAGCGGAGGCACACAGGCTAAGACTGCAGTGAAAATGGCGCCAGTCTCCTCAGTCTCCTCAACCTCAGGCATAATCACCTCAGAGCGCAGGAGAAAGACAAAGCTGTCACAGCAAATCTCCTCAGATGAATCTGACACAGAATTATTTCTGTCACAGAAATCTTCACAAGAACTAACAGCAACTCCAAACCTTATTAAACAGTTTGAGAAAATGCTACACAAAGCATTAAAGATTATCTCAGAACAAATAACCAATAATCTTACTAAAGAAATCAGAGAACTGGGAAACCGTACAGCAGCGCTGGAAATTAAAATTGAAGAATTAGAAAACACAACACAGGAATTCATGACTGAAATAGATGTTCTTAAAAAGGATAATATAATCCTACAAAATAAACTGGACGATTATGAGAATCGCGCAAGAAGGTCTAATTTGCGTTTCAGAGGCATTCCTGAATCGATCGTTGACCTATCTTCTACAATAACAGCTTTATTCCAAGGATTACAACCAGGAAAACCGATCGAAAGGTTGGAAATGGATAGGGTACACAGGGCCCTCATGCCTAAAAAACAGATGGACCCCCTCGTGACATCATAGCAAAGTTCCATTTTTATCGAACGCAAGAACAAATTTTACTTGCGGCCAGAGAGAAAAAAAACGTAACCTTCCAAGGTCACAATTTTCAGATTTTCGCAGATCTCTCTCAAGTTACCATCTCCAAAAGACGTGCTATGAAAATACATCTGCTGGAACTGCAAAGAAACAATATCACATACCAATGGGGTTTTCCATTCTCCATACGTTTTACCTACAAAGGAAACAAGCATATTTGTAGATCTCCAAACGAACTACAACAAGCTCTACAAGATCTTAAATTGATCGATGGAACATCTGCAATCAATACCTCACAAAGACGAACAGCATCCGCTTCTTCCCTACCAAATTCATCCTCTGCTGTAGGGAAAAACGGCAACCAGCATGTCCACAAGAGAGGCCGCTATGTATCCCCTCCACAGGACCAAGAAGTAGATCCAATGGACTAAAAGACTGTTTTTCCAGGAACATGAATTTAAATATAAAATATAAAATATAAATTATCTAAGAAGATATGTTCTCGATGATCACACAGCATATTGGACGCATTCACTATGCAATTATTACATGAATTTATATCCCATACTTGTGTTCTAACAAATAGAATACAATATGGATAAGGGTAAATCCCAGATTCAAGTAACAATTATATATGCTTAACATAATCATCTGAAAACATCGATCTTCTCAGTTCTATATTTATTCCCAAAACATAAAACCACGTTTTTTGTTTTCTCTTTTCTTTTTTCCTAAATGGAATGGTTTAAAGTATCTCTCCTTATTTATTATATGCAGCATTGAGTTGCATATTATTATAATCAAATAAATAAGGAAATTCAGTCATGACAGAAGAAATATAATTTTATGTCTTTAGCTGTATTGTTATATAGATTATATAAACATAGTTTTAAAATGTTTTTTTATCCAGAATCTATAGCCCATACTATTATTCTAATAAATGAAATATAAGATGGGTTAGACTAATTCTTTACTCAGATGTTATCTGAGTATGTTGAATAAAATCATACGAGAACACCATTCCTATCAGTTCTATACTTACTTCATATTTTAAAACTAAGTAGCTTTTTCTTTTCCCCTAACCAGATTGGTTAAAATACCTTTTCTTATCTATTAGTTGCAACTTTGAGTTATACACTAATATTATCAAAAGAAGACCTAGTCATGACTGAAATGATACAAATTTACTTCTATAGTTAATATATTTATGTAAATTACTGAAACAAAGTTTAGTAGTAATTCTAAACACTAGTCACGAGATATATTCACTTTTTTATATTATTTTTTTTCCACACTAGATAGTTTACACTTCCTAAATAACAGAGAATTTCAATAACCTTTATTTCATAAGTGTTAAGTCTTTCTTCAAAATATATTACATAATATAGATACGTTTCGTACCAAGCCTTAAGAGCTAAAAGCTTACATCCTAGTGATGTTTTTTTTTCTTTTTTTCACAAAGTGGTTCTCCTGCTCACGGAAGTTCCATGCGCCTCACCTAGTCTTCCTCGGATCCCCCCGCTTAAAATGGGGAGACCTGACGAAGGCCTTCGATCCCCTGTTGAGAGGTTTTACCCCTCACCACGGGCAAATTCTGAACACCTTAGTATTTTATTCTTAAGCTTATGTAATGAAATCTTACCTATCTTCTTCTTCTTCCCTAAACTAGATCACACAGGATTCTTTTTTCTCTTTTCCCTTTTCAAGTCCGTATGGGTTGAGTCGAGCGTTCTCCAAACTAGAATAATTGGTAAGTGCTACCTACTGACTCAATTACCATGGCTCCTTTAAACATATTATCCCTCAATGTGCAGGGACTCAATGTACCACAGAAACGTACTAAAGCGTTTAGATCATTCTAAGCAAAAAAGGCACACATTGTGTGTATTCAGGAGACTCATTTTACAACAAACTCAACACCTAAATTTTTTAGTTCATTCTATCCACAAGTATTTACTGCCTCGGCCAATACCAAAAAACGCGGAACTCTAGTGGCATTCCACCGTTCCACTCCAATCACAGTCCACTCGGAAATTAAAGACCCGGAAGGACGTTATTTAATCCTGACGGGACACATTTTAGATACAGAAGTAACTGTGGTCTCTTATTATGCTCCAAACAGTCAGCCAATTCCATTTTTAACACATCTCTTGCAAGTAGTTAATGCACATAAAATAGGAACAATTATAGTATGTGGTGATTCCAACCAGGTTCTCCTTCCATTTCTGGACAAAACACCATATACTCCACCTCGAAACCAATCTAAATTATCCCTCTCTCAACTTCTCTCGAAACACATTCTAGTTGATTCCTGGAGGGAGAGTAATCCAACAAAAAGAAACTACACATATTTTTCACACCCTCACCAAACATTCAGTCGTATAGATCACATTTTTCTCACCACAGGGATGATACCAAAAATTCTATCATCAAATATAATCCCCATCCCATGGTCTGACCACAACGCAGTCCTAACCACCGTTGCATCCACTATACCTAAAACTCAAGGTAAAACATGGTATCTACCAGAAATATTACTCAAACAACCTATATATAGAAACAAAATTGAACATGCATTGAAAGAATATTTCATACTCAACAAAAGCCCAGAAATTTCTCCAATAACACTTTAGGAAGCTCATAAACCGGTGTTGAGAGGGATATTTCAGCAACAAATTGGTATACTCAAAAAAGAACGTAGAAATCTTGCACGAAAATTAGAAACACAATTTAATTCCCACTTCTTAGCCTTCCAAAACAATCCTAACCCAATTACTAAAAGTGAATTAGAGAAGGCACGCCTGGAATATGATCTTTTTCTAACAGAATCAACTGATAAAATATTACGTTGTTCCAGGCATGCCTTCTATATGAATTCTAATAAACCAGGCACATACTTGGCACGTGCACTCAAAACAATAGATAAATCTTTTAAACCAATTAAGCTGAAGATATCTAAAAAATATATATACTGGTAATCCCCTTAAAATTGTCCAAAAATTCCGTTCCCACTTAAAAACACTATACACGGAATCAAATTCGTTTAATTTAAACAAAGCAGATTCTTTTTTCTCAAAAATTAATTTACCTGAATTATCTGATTCACAAAAAGCGCAATTAGAGGAACCTATCAAGGCAGAAGATGTAGCAAAAGTCATCAAAGAATTAAAAATTAATAAAAGACCAGGACCTGATGGTTATTCAGCATTATATTACCGTACCTTTTCAGACTCTATTTCCCCCACATTAGCAGAGACATTTAATGCCTTACTTGAAAATAATTCATTTAGACAGGAATCCCTAACGGCGATCATATGCATGATTCCTAAGCCCCATGCAGATGATACATCCTGTACTAACTACCGACCTATCTCGATGCTTAATATAGACATCAAAATTCTTGCAAAAATTTTAGCATCCCGTCTTGGTGAGTTCATTGGCACTCTTATAAATCGTGATCAGGTTGGCTTTATGCCAACTCGCCAAGCAGGCGATAATGTAAGACGAGCAGTTCTTTTAGCACAAATTGCCAAAACTCGACGTATTCCCTCCTGCTTTCTTTCACTTGATATTCAAAAAGCCTTTGATTCCATATCTTGGCCATACTTGCATTATATGTTACAAAAATGGGGTTTTTGCCCGAATTTTATAAACTGGATCAAGGCTTTATATAATAAACCTAAAGCATACGTTAAATATGCAGGGTATAAATCTGAGGCCTTTAACATTGAGAGAGGCACTAGACAAGGGTGCCCACTTTCACCCCTGTTGTTTGCCCTGCTCATAGAACCACTTGCCCAATGGATTAGATCAGAACCAACCATAACTGGAATTGAGATAGGGGGATTTCATCACAAACTCTGTCTATTTGCAGATGACATCCTCTTGTTTCTTTCATCACCGCAAATTTCAGGCCCCAATTTGTTGCCAATACTTGATGACTTTGCTGCCTTTTCGGGTCTTTTCATTAATTCTAAAAAATGTATAGCATTAAACATATCCCTCTCAACCTTGGAATTAAATTCAGCTAAAAACGGTCTCCCATTTACTTGGGCAGATAAATCTATCCCATATCTAGGAATACATCTCACTGCATCCTATTTGGATCTTTTTTCAGCTAACTACCCTCCAATGGTAAAAAATATAACAAATATGCTGAAATCTTGGAATCACCTCCCTCTATCATGGTTCGGAAAAATTAATACAATAAAAATGACAATCTTATCCAAATTATTATATTTATTCAGAGTTTTACCTATCCCAATTCCTGCCTATTACTTAAGAATTATACAGAGGAAAGCAAACTCATTTATTTGGGGCTCCTCTAGACCTCGTACGAAACAACATACATTATATCTCCCTAAGTTGAATGGTGGTCTAGGGTGTCCCAATTTTGCCACTTACTATAGAGCGGCTCATATAGCAACATTAACTAAATACCATACACAACACGAATCCCCTCTTTGGGTGTCGATTGAAGCAGCTGACTGCGATCCCTTATCAATCGCAAATTTGCTCTGGCTTTCACCAAGAGATCGTAGAGGGTTAGGTAACCCAATTACCAAACAGTTTGTCTCCATGTGGGACAAATACAAACTCAGAAATCAATTACAATCTTTGCATAACCCTCTATTATCTTTCTATAAAAACCCTGCATTCTACCCAGCATGGGTCTCACCCAGATCTTTTAAAGCGTGGATTACTCATGATGTACTAAACATGCACAAATTTGTAAATTCCTCATCCTTTATTCCCTTCCCAACCCTCTGTGAAAACTATGGATTACCTCAATCAGAGTTATTTAGATATCTTCAGATTAAAAATTTCTTTATGCCCCTTTTAACCACAAACTCTTCAATGACTCAATTTACTGGATTTGAAAAATTTTGTAAAAATGATCCTCATGCTAAAGGCATGATTTCAGTCCTTTATGCTCAATTAGTAAACCAACCTGAAATGGAGAAACCATCCTATGTACAGAAATGGGAGGTCGATTTAGAACGAACACTGGAAACAACAGAATTGAATCAAATTTGGTTAACAACCAAATCAGCCTCCCCAAACATACTAGCAATAGAGGCTAATTATAAAGTCTTAATACGATGGTACCTTGTACCGGTTAGAATAGCGAAATATGTGCATAATTACTCGACAGATTGTTATTGTGGATGCTCTGACCCAGGTGCTCACTTTCATATTTGGTGGTCATGCCCCAAAGCACAAATTTTTTGGAAGGCTATCTTTACTATTGCATCTAAAATGTTAGGAATATCCATCACCCCTGATCCTGCAATGGCTCTCATTAATCGAAAAGCAGAATTTTTGACACACAACCAATTTAAATTACTTATCCAACTATTTACAGCGGCGAAACAAACACTGGCAAGAGCCTGGAGATCTCCTTCATTGACAGTGGAAGAGGTAGTAAATCGAATGAACGTCACCATGACTCAAGCTAAAATGGTAGCCCTTGAAAATGACTCGTTTGTCAAATTTGAGAAAATATGGCAACCATGGATTAGCAATTATTTGCCTTTAACTTTTAACAAAGAAGTTTTACTACTATGGTAGCTGACTCAGTGAACTAATGAATTATATAATCTTTAGTGACTGTGACAGACCTCGCCTCGACTCAACCCTACGGACTCTTCTTTCTATTCTTTCTAGTACTTCCTCTTTCTATCTCTCCTTTCTTCTCTACTTACTCCTTTTTTGTTTTATTTGGAAGCTCATATTAAACATAGAACACAATTCCTCTTATAACCAACATCATTTGTATGTATTATTAATACCATAATAACTTATAATTCAATATGCAATTTACACTGTTTGAATATGTATTTCTGAGCTTCATTCCCTTTATTGTATAACTTGTACTCATTGTAATGTCAAGTACCTCATTGTATGTACAATAAAATCTTTTGACAAGGCAAAATGCCAAATGAACAATCTATGCATGATTAAAATTAGGGAGGAAAAAAATGAATGCCTGTGTATTTAGTGAGAAGGGTGATCACTGATTTCATTTAAATTAAAAAGCAGAAACCTAGAAATGGGTGGGTAGGTAGGAGGGTGGATGATGCACGGTGTGTGCTAATGAGGTCAGCTGGTCAACTCCTTCCTGTGTCATGACCTATAGTCTGCCCAGGAAGTAGGGCAGAACTAATGGATACATTTGGGAGACATCCATGAAGACAGTGAAGTAAGTGTATGTAGAATTAATGGAAAGTTTTGATATTTTTGCAAAAGAAGTACACTAATGTTATATTGGTACATATGGAGAGCTGGAATTTAGCTGAAAAAGAAAAAAAAAAGGTAACTTAGCCTTTAAGAGGAAACCAACGCCAAAAAAAAAAAAAAGTTTGGGGTCCTTCAAAAATCCATACCAGACCCTTATGTATGCATGCAGCCTGACAGGCCTGGAAAGCTGAGGGGGAATAAGCCAGCACCCCCCCCCCCCCCCGAACCATATCAGGCCACATGCCCTCAACATGGAGGGGTGCTTTGAGATAAGGGGGACAAGGGCCCCTTCCCCAAAACCCTGGCCCAGTGGGTTTGGGGGTGTGGGGAGTGACTTTAACAAGGGGGCCCCCAGATCTTGGCCCCTTATGTGAATGAGTACATAGTACCCCTACTCGATCACCAAAAAAGTGTAAAAAGTGAGTAAAATCACAACAATACCGGCCACCAACCCCCCCAAAAAAAAGATCTGCACCTGATGAAGGCTCCGGCCACCTGACAGCTTCCCTGTCTGACAGTTTCCTGCTCCCACCCACAGTAATTGTGACCATTCTCCAGAATGGTTTAAAAGGTGTGCTTGAAATCAGTAACATATTTCTTCCTCAAATTTTCATTTAAAGAACATTTTTGTTTCCAGATGCACCCAATCTTTTATTGCAAGATGCAATCTGCTTACTCTCTCCCTTATAAATAGTGGCCTGTCCAAACAGCCTTGAAAGTTGTGCTGCAAACGTGCATTTTTTTTGTTTCCAATTTCAAACAAAAGATATATTTCTTCAGTTCTAAATGCTTATTCCCTCAGAAATTGTGGTGTACTGTTGCAAATGTTTCGTTTTTCATTTCTGTCTTCAGTCATCAGGAAAAAATACATTTTTTTTATTTCCAGGTGCAATTGAATTGTAAATCAAAATGAACAAATTCCTCACAGCCAGGGGTTGTGTATAATTGTTCAACTAAATATGGGTTCCTTGGGATTACTTCCCTTTTGGTATGTCATCCCCTATTGCTACCTCTCCCTGACTTTCCCTTATGGTATCTTAACACTAACAGGTTGCTGAAATGTAGTCTAATGTGGTGTGCCTCTTTGATGCTTCTGTTTTTTTTTTTATACTGTATATACAGTATGTACATTTCTGGGACTTTATAGTGGTTTCTGCTTGTTTCTATAGATAATAGCTATACATGTTTATTATATAAAAAGAAGCAACCAGCGCAAATAAAACCTGATACAGCAGCTATAACACTGATGGTCAAAATATCAAGTCCCCAGAAATGGCTATTTATAGAAGCAGTGCTGCTCAAAAACATATAAGACAATACTAAATGAATGATGTAACAAAGGAACAGTCCATGCTATTCATATAAATATTCTCATACGATGATCAGCAAGCACCAGCAAGTGTCCAATAAAGTGGTGATAAATGGATGAATATGGTGACTTTAAGTGACAACTTCCACCAACGATAATCCAGCAGCTCACCTCAAAAAATGGACCCCTGAGTAAATCAGTCAGGTCTCACAGGCAATTCCCTTTAAGGGGTGAATCAACAGGATCACAGAATAGTAATAGGTGAATGCCGGTAACTTGCTCATTCAAGGGACTCTCGCCATCAACTCCAGATAGGTGGATACATAGAACGAAAGCAATAACATCTAGTGCTCTCCGTAGTCTTAAAAGAGTTTATTCAAAATTAGGGCTGCGGAAATTAACGATTAATTCCTCGATTAATCGTTAATTTATTTGAGCGATCAAAATTATTGTGATCGGTACTCACCTCTCTGCCGGCTTCCGGGGTCTTCAGGAGTTCCGTCGGAGATCCGGTGATGTCACAGACATCAACGTCACTGGACTCCTCCCCCCTTCCCCAAGTGCCTCCGTCTGCTAACGAAGGGAAGGGGGGAGGAGTCTTCTTTGGCTTATCAGCAATAGGGGGTCACGTGACATGGCCTACCCCCTCCTCCACCCACTGTGGGAGCGCGAGCTGAACTTCAGGTCCAGGAGTAGAGCATGAGGCGGAGGGAGCCAGACACAGCGGAGGGGCAGCAGACGGCAACGGAGACCCACACTCCTCATACTAATAGACAAGCCCGCTCCCCTAGGCTTTCCGGTAAGGGGAGGGAGAGCTGCCTGTTGTCACAGTTTTCATAATGTGTAGAGACCGGCGGACACCTGGCATCAGAGATGTGTACACACTCTATAACATCATTATGTCATTAAAAGGTGTCCCCCTTCTGGAGATTTCCCTTCACTTCCTGTTCCAGAGTCAAAACCGGAAGTGAGAAGAAGCCCTTTTAGCTCCTAGTAATCGCCAAAACTTGTGTCCCCTCTGTGGGGGTATTTTCCGCTGTGATAGCATATGCTGGGACAAATGGGGCTCATTCACATGAGAGCTGTGTCCCTTAACCCTTATACTGCCAGAGCTGTTTTTGCACTTTTTTTTTGCATGAAACATTTGTTGCTTAAAAGTTAAAATCAGTACTTTTTTTGCTAGGAAATTACTTAGAACATATATAAATATATGTGTTATAATTAATCAAAATTAGTTAACTAATCGATTAAAAAAAAAATCGATTAATCGAACACGAAAATTTTAATCAGTAACAGCCCTATTTAAAATCTAAATGTGCACTTACATACATCGCACTGTGCCTCAGTGCAAAGGTTTTGTGGTAGAAACACAGTGTACTCCACGAGAATCAGTGTGTAGGACGTGGGTGACGTCACAATCAAAAGGTCATGTGGTTCCGTACGCGTTAGGTCCCAAGAGGCGAGACTTTATCAGCGGTGACGGAATGACGAAAGCCACCCGCTATATGTACACAGTCAGCTGACGTATCTGGCCAATGGGGGTGATTGCACACAAATCACCAAGACAACCAATGGTAAACAGACACGGTGCCGACAGATAAAGGCAATAGAACCCAATATGGATATGCCCTAACTTTGATGTAATAATAAACTACAAAAATAGCAAAAACAACGCAGTTTCATAGAAACACGGATGTTGCTAAAGCGGAATCTTAATCACTTGTAAGTAATAAAATTAAAAAATAGAGATAAAACATGTAAACCATCCCACGTCCCTGCTGATTCCCGCAGGTCACTTGATGTTAAGTAGACATGATCCATTTTTTGAGGTGAGCTGCTAGGATTGTCGTTGGTGGAGGTTGTCACTTAAAGTCACCATATTAATCCATTTATCACCACTTTATTGGATACTTGCTGGTGTTTGCTGACCATCGTATGAGAATATTTATATGAAGAGCATGGACTATTCCTTTGTTACATCATTGATTTAGTATTGTCTTATATGTTTTAGCGATGCACTGCTTCTATATATATATATATATATACAGTATATGGTTATTGTTTATTGTCTAACTTTCTTTATGCTAGACCTAAAATTATTTGTGAAGGTCCTCGCCAATCACCTCTCACCACTACTGCCATTGATTATTCATAGAAATCAGGTTGGTTTGGTCCCGGGCAGGGAAGCCCAGGACAGCACGACTAAAACCATACACCTCATTTTCTATATACAGCGACACCGCCAGCAAGCTTGTCTCCTGTCTTTTGATGCTGAAAAGGTATTTGACTGGGTAAACTGGCACTTCCTGCAACTCTCCCTAGAACAAATAGGTCCCCTTTCATCACCAAAATGATGTCCCTTTACTCTCACCCTTCTGCATCGGTCTTGGTGAATGGCACCAAGTCGGAAGCGCTTGACATATCTACTGGCACCCATCAAGGCTGTCCCCTCTCCCTGTTCCTATTTGTCATTGTAATCGAGCACCTGGCATGCACCATTCGACAAAATGCATCCATACAGGGAATTCAAACACACTCTGAACACCATAAACTATCTCTTTATGCTGATGACCTATTAATATACGACTGACCACCACACACGACCCTCCCCTTCCTCTTTTCTGAATTTAAACACTTCAGCCAACTAAATAATTTTAAGCTCAAACAGAGGCCCTCAATATTTCCCTACCTGCTTCCACCATGTCCTCACTTCGCTCCAATTATTCTTTTCAATGGCAGACCAAGGGCATCTCCTACCTAGGCATAATGATCGCCGTCAACCTCTCTAACCTCTTCACACTAAACTACATCCCTCTTCTCTCTCGTCTACGGAAAGACCTGGCTACATGGGGGGCATGGCACTTCCTTGGTTTGGTCGCATAAACACCCTTAAGATGGACACTCTACCCAAATTATTATACCTCTTCCAAACCGTACCGGTTACCATCCGCAAATCCTTTTTTTCGGCCCTATGCTCCCTCTCCATTCATTTTATCTGGAATAAGGGGTTATCCAGAGTTAGATATAAGCTACTCACACACCCAAAGCTACAAGGTGGCACGGGACTACCAGATTACGAACTTTATTACAAATCTACCCTTATAGCTCCTACCCTGGAATGGTTCCCACGACCATTTCAAAATGCCTCAGTAATGGTCGAGCAGTATCTAGCTTCAGTAGACCTAGGGGCTCTCCTCTGGGGATACAAGGGAAGCTTCTCTCACTTATCTGGCACCTCACCCCTAACTATAGCCATCATGGTTCTTTGGTATAGGAGAGGGCTGTGCGGGGTTCTCTACTCTGACCCCTCCCCCTTATCTTCTTTGACAATCCGATTGGCTTACATCCCTACATCTAACAACCTTTGCAAAACAACTATTCCTCTAATCTCAAATACATCACCCACTCTCAGAATTCAAACATCTCAGCTCCCTACAGGAGATACCCAGACATCTACTCTCCCACATTTACAGCTTGATTCAAGCCCTCACTCAGAATGACATGCCCACATACACGAGGATGTGTTAGGCAGACCTTGGAAAAATTCTCTCCAGAGAATGGCAGACTGCGTACCACTTCACACATAAGTCCTCTATCTCCTGCTACACACAAGAGAAAAACTTCAAGATCATGTCCAGATAGTACAGGGACCCCGCTACGCTACATAAAATATTCCCATCTACCTCACCCTCCTGCTGGCGATTCAATGAACCCACGGGCACTTATCTTTATATCTGGTGGGAGTGTGAATGGATATGATTTTTCTGGAAGCAGGTATTTCAGGCATATAATAATATATATGAGGAATCTTTACAACTAACTCCTGAGATAGCTCTCCCCTCCATGTTGCCAGGATCAATAGCCTCTCAGAAATGATGTCTTTTACGCTTTTTACTATCAGCGGCCCGACAGCTGATCCCCCTTTTTTGGAAAACAACTACCACCCCCCATTATCCCTTTGGGTCTCCACAGTAAATGATATCATGAGAAATGGAGGAGATGTTAGCACTCGACAACAACACTTTTGACAAATATAAAGTTTTTTGGTCAGTCTGGCTGCGCTTCTCTTCCTCAGATACCCTGGCTGGCATGCTCCCTGTTCCTCTGAGCCCAGCTCCGCCCCACCATGACCTTTTCATAAAGATATAGGGATATCCTTCATTTACCAAATTACTGTCTGTCCATCCCAGGCTCTCCCAGCAGACAGCTTCCCTCCCCCCTTTTTTTCCACTTCCCCCTCTCCAACCCTTCCTGCCTTTATCTTTCTTCCCCCTTTCTCTTTACCTCCTGATTTACTATTGTTTGACATAAATTGAATCCAAGTCTATTTATGAAACCTTCAGGTGCAAGCGCAGCTGTAGGCGATAGCCATTTGGCGCGCTCGTTGCCGCTTTTCTATAAGAGATTTGACAACTGTATTTCTGATGTAACATTTATTCTGAAAAAAAAACATTTTCAACTCCAACTTTCTTTATGCTTGTAAAGTACGATCTTACAATTGTTTCTTTGGTATACTTCAGAGCTTTCTATACTGTACAGTAACCTTGTGTTTAGACAGTGTGTCACCATGCTCTGATTACATATATGTACATTTAATTCATTGGACTTGTTGTGTTGTCTTTGCTCTTTATTAAGATGTTCTTTGTTATAAAACGATTATAAAAATTACAATTGTAAAAAAATAAATAAAAAAGGGTGGACATTTGTAACTCTAGAAGATTTTCTAATCTAAAATCTAAGTAAAAATACCAAATTTTTTCATTTTAAGATGAAATCTGCTTGCTTGTTCACTCGGTAAAGAATGTGCTGCATAAAATGTTGCAGAGTAGGGTCAATCAGGAAATCAGGAGTCCTTGAGAAGTGCCCATAGTCCTTGTGAGAAGAAAAAATCTATGCTTTTGTGTGCATTACAGAATGTTACATGCTTGCACACACCATGATTCTTACCCCTTGCTAGAAGTGGAAGAGACTTTTATGGCCCTGGGACAAGCTTGCTACTTTTCTACATTGAATCTAGCTAGCAGATACTGGCAAGTAGGGATGAGCCGAACACCCCCGGTTCGGTTCGCACCAGAACCCGCGAACGTTAGAACCCCATTGACGTCTATGGGACTCGAACGTTCAAAATCAAAAGTGCTCATTTTAAAGGCTAATTTGCATGGTATTGTCCTAAAAAGGGTGTGGGGACCCGGGTCCTACCCCAGGGGACATGTATCAATGCAAAAAAAACTTTTAAAAACGGCCGTTTTTTCGGGAGCAGTGATTTTAATGATGCTTAAAGTAAAAAAAAAAAAAGTGAAATATTCCTTTAAATATCGTACCTGGGGGGTGTCTATAGTATGCCTGTAAAGTGACGCGTGTTTCCCATGTTTAGAACAGTCCCTGCACCAAATGTCATTTTTAAAGGAAAAAATCTCATTTAAAACTGCTTGCGGGTTTAATGTCATGTCGGGTCCTGGCAATATGGATGAAAATCAGTGAGACAAACGGCATGGGTACCCCCCAGTCCATTACCAGGCCCTTTGGGTCTTGTATGGATATTAAGGGGAACCCCGCACCCAAATTAAAATAAGGAAAGGTCCCTATATACTCTGAACAGCAGTATACAGGCGGTGCAAACAAGACAGGGACTGTAGGTTTGTTGTTAAGTAGAATCTGTTTGTAATTTTGAACATTTTTAACGTGTTTAGCTCCAGCCAAAAAATCTTTTCTAAGCTTTTTGGAAAACATAGGGAAGGGTTATCACCCCTGTGACATTTGTTTTGCGTCTTTCCTCCTCTTCAGAAGATTTCACCTCACTTTTTTGTCCCAATGAAAAATGTTTTTTGAAAATTTGGGTTTTTTTGTGGAACAAGGATTGGAAAGCATCAGTGGAAAGGAGAAATTGTTTTCCCATATTAACTCTTACATGAGAGAATTTCCCTTCCTAGGGGTAGATTTCATCTCACTTCCTGTTGTCTCCTTCCGTTTGCAAGTAGGAGTCGTTTGTAAGTTAGATGTTTGAAAGTAGGGTCCTGCCCTATATACTCAGCAGAAATTTGGACCTTAGGTGTTGCTGTGGCCAAAACACTGTAAGCCCTCACAGGGCCCTGCTGTGAAATATTAGATCAAGAATTGTAATTACATGCCCCTGTTGAACAGGAGCTGAAAAATTAGGCCTTAGGCACTGGTGCTGGTGCCACAACACTGCAACCCCTCACAGACACTCTAGTTGGAACGCAGGAATGAGCCCTGCTGCAAAGTATTGCATCAAAAATTGTAATTACACGCCCCTGTTAGACAGGGGCAGAAAAATTGGGCCTTAGGCACTGGTGCTGGTGCCACAACACTGCAACCCCTCACAGACACTCTAGTTGGAACGCAGGAATGAGCCCTGCTGCAAAGTATTGCATCAAAAATTGTAATTACACGCCCCTGTTAGACAGGGGCAGAAAAATTGGGCCTTAGGCACTGGTGCTGGTGCCACAACACTGCAACCCCTCACAGACACTCTAGTTGGAACGCAGGAACGAGCCCTGCTGCAAAGTATTGCATCAAAAATTGTAATTACACGCCCCTGTTAGACAGGGGCAGAAAAATTGGGCCTTAGGCACTGGTGCTGGTGCCACAACACTGCAACCCCTCACAGACACTCTAGTTGGAATGCAGGAACGAGCCCTGCTGCAAAGTATTACATCAAAAATTGTAATTACACGCCCCTGTTATACAGGGGCTGAAAAATTGTGCCTTAGGCACTGGTGGTGGCGCCCAGAACCAAAAATGTTCTTACAAGCTATCAGCGTGATGATTGAGGAGGAAGAGGATAATTACTCAGGGATAGTCACTCAGCATCAGCATAGGCAGTCTTTGAAGGGATCTGAAAAAAATTATTCAGTTACATCAGCATCAGGTGCTTGGTAGCTGGTGGTGATCCAAGACTGATTCATTTTTATGAAGGTCAGCCGATCGACCGAGTCAGTGGACAGACGCACCCTGTGATCGGTTACCACGCCTCCAGCAGCACTGAATGTGCGTTCCGAAAGAACGCTGGATGCAGGACAGGCCAGTAGCTCAATTGCATACTGTGCAAGCTCTGGCCAGTGATCCATCCTCAAGACCCAGTAACCCAGAGGATTTTCGGTGGGAAAGGTGTCCAAGTCTGATCTTGCCCCTAGGTATTCCTGCACCATGTAAAACAGACGCTGGCGATGGTTGCTGGAACCGATCATACCTTGGGGCTGCGGACCAAAAAATTGTCTGAACGCATCGGTCAGACGGCCACCTTCTCCACCGCTCCTTCTTTGACTGACCGAAGCCTCAGCAACACGTTGTCCAGAAACAGGAGTTTGTAACCTCCCAGTCTCTGGGAATGCGTTGCACAGACCTTTCTGCAAGGCCTCCCGAAGATGTTTCATCCTCTGCTCCCTCTGCGATGGCAAGATAAGGTCCGCAACCTTACCCTTGTAACGTGGATCAAGGAGGGTTGCCAGCCAGTATTGGTCCTTCTCCTTGATACCACGAATACGAGGATCCTTACGCAGGCTTTGCAGGATCAGGGAGGCCATGCAGCGTAGGTTTGCTGAGGCATTCGGTCCGGAGTCCTCTGGGTCACTAAGGACAACAACGTCCGCAGCCACCTCCTCCCAGCCACGTACAAGTCCATGTGTTCCTTGGGACTGATCCCTTAAAGACTGCTGATGCTGAGTGCCAGGCTCCACCTCCATACTGACACAATCTTCCTCCTCCTCCTCCTCCTCCTCCTCCTCGTCCTCTTCCTGTGTGATCGGCGGGCACGCAGGAACACTGTCTGGATAAAGGGGGCCTTGAGAGCTAAGGAAGTCCTCCTCTTCCTGCCTCTGTTCTGCCTCAAGTGCCCTGTCCATTATTCCACGCAGCGTGTGCTCCAACAGGTGGACAAGGGGGACAGTGTCACTGATGCATGCACTGTCAGTGCTCACCATCCTCGTGGCCTCCTCGAATGGTGACAGGACAGTGCATGCATCCCTGATCATGGCCCACTGGCGTGGGGAAAAAAAACCAAGGTCCCCTGACCCTGTCCTGGTGCCATAGTCGCACAGGTACTCATTTATGGCCCTCTGCTGCGTGTGCAGCCGCTGCAGCATGGCCATTGTCGAGTTCCACCTGGTGGGCATGTCACAGATTAGGCGGTTCTTGGGCAGGTTAAACTCCTTTTGGAGGTCCGTCAGCCGAGCACTGGCATTATATGACCGGCGGAAATGCACACAGACTTTCCTGGCCTGCCTCAGGACATCCTGTAAGCCCGGGTACCTGCCCAAGAACCGCTGCACCACCAAGTTAAGGACGTGAGCCAAACAGGGCACATGGGTCAGTTGTCCCTGTCGGAGGGCAGAGAGGAGGTTGGTGCCATTGTCGCAAACCACCATTCCTGCCTTAAGTTGGCGTGGCGTCAACCACCTCTGAACCTGCCCCTGCAGAGCTGACAGAACCTCTGCCCCAGTGTGGCTCCTGTCCCCCAAGCACACCAGCTCAAGCACCGCATGGCATCTTTTGGCCTGCGTACTTGCGTAGCCCCTTGAACGCCTACGGAGCACCGCTGGTTCCGAGGAAGAGGCCATGGAGGAAGAAGAAGAGGAGGGGGTGGAGGAGAGAGGTGTGTCACAATCAGCATTTTGGAGGCGTGGTGGCGGAACAACCTCCAACACTACTGCACCTTGTCCTGCATCCTTCCCAGCTGCCAGCAGAGTCACCCAATGCGCCGTGAAACTTAAGTAATGTCCCTGTCCATGCCTGCTGGACCATGAGTCAGCGGTAATATGCACCTTACCGCTGACCGCCCTGTCCAGCGAGGCATGGACATTGCCTTCCACATGCCGGTAGAGAGCTGGAATCGCCTTCCGTGAGAAAAAGTGGCGTTTGGGTACCTGCCACTGAGGAACCGCACATTCCACAAACTCACGGAAGGGGGCAGAGTCTACCAACTGAAAAGGCAGCAGTTGAAGTGCTAGCAATTTTGCCAAGCTAGCATTCAACCGCTGGGCATGTGGATGGCTGGGAGCAAACTTCTTTCGGCGGTGCAGCAGCTGGGGCAGGGAAATTTGCCTGGTACAATCTGGCGTCGGTGTACCAAAAGCAGATTGCCCACAAGTACTTGGCTGTGACACACCTAACTCTACAACTTCATTCCTCTCACTGCAGGTCTCAGAGAGGACTGAAGGTCTAGTGGGGTTGGAAATCTCAGCTGATGAGGAGCAAGGAGAGATCCTCTTTGTTCTTTGGTGTGGGTCTTTTAGATATGCTTGCCAACGAACTGCATGGCAGGTCAACATATGTCTGGTCAAGCATGTGGTACCCAAGCGGGAGATGTTTTGGCCACGCGAGATACGCTTGAGACATATGTTGCAAATAGCAGCGGTGCGATCTGATGCACTCGTCTCAAAAAAGGCCCACACCAAAGAACTTTTTGAATAACGCGCAGAGACTGCAGCGCCCTGCACATGTGGAGCTTTGGGGTGTGATGCAGTCAATGTGCTGCCCTTAGGCTGGCCCCTGGAGGGCATCCTGCCTCGTTGGTGATGTGCCGCCTCCTCCTCCTCCTCCTCCTCCTCTCTCCTATCAGGCACCCACGTTGAGTCAGTGACCTCATCATCCCCTCCCTCCTCATCACTGGAGCAAACCTGGCAGTATGCTGCAGCAGGGGGAGCATGACTGCCAGATTGCTGTCCTTCTTGGGCACCCCCTCTGTCCGTGCTCATGTTACTGCCTTCATCGAGCTCAGTATCATCATCAGAGCCTTCCAAACGCTGGGCATCCTCCTGGAGCATGTACCCAACACTGTGGTCAAACAGTTCGAGGGAATCCTCAGGAGGACATGGTGGAGCTAGGGAAGGAGTCACTGATGACATTGAGCTGAGGGAAGAGGCCGCTGCTTTGCCAGACAAAGCACCCTGGGCATGGGTGAGAGAGGATGAGGAGGATGAGGACGGCTTGGTCATCCACTCGACCAAGTTTTCTACATGTTGCGGCTCAACACGGCCAGCTGCCGAAAAAAAGGCCAAGCGTGTCCCATGGCCACGGGCTGATGAGGATGCACCGTCTCCACGACCAGCACTAGACACAGAGCCTGCTTGCCCTCTCTTATTGGCTTGTGACTGTCTGCCTCTCCTTCTTGGCCTTCCAGACATACTAATGGCCTGTAGCTGCACTAAGCTGGGATAGAACACCTGTAATTTTCTTCAGGTAGCTTTATATACTGTAACCAGACAAGCCTGCCTGTCAGTAGGAAGATAACAGGAACGGATCTAGCTGAACCCTGTGAGCAGGACGCACTGACTGCACTAAATGTAAATAGCAGGAACAGATCTAGCTGAACACTGTGAGCAGGACGCACTGCACTAAATGTAAATAGCAGGAACAGATCTAGCTGAACACTGTGAGCAGGACGCACTGCACTAAATGTAAATAGCAGGAACGGATCTAGCTGAACACTGTGAGCAGGACGCACTGCACTAAATGTAAATAGCAGGAACGGATCTAGCTGAACACTGTGAGCAGGACGCACTGCACTAAATGTAAATAGCAGGAACGGATCTAGCTGAACACTGTGAGCAGGACGCACTGACTGCACTAAATGTAAATAGCAGGAACAGATCTAGCTGAACACTGTGAGCAGGACGCACTGACTGCACTAAATGTAAATAGCAGGAACGGATCTAGCTGAACACTGTGAGCAGGACGCACTGCACTAAATGTAAATAGCAGGAACGGATCTAGCTGAACACTGTGAGCAGGACGCACTGCACTAAATGTAAATAGCAGGAACGGATCTAGCTGAACACTGTGAGCAGGACGCACTGCACTAAATGTAAATAGCAGGAACGGATCTAGCTGAACACTGTGAGCAGGACGCACTGCACTAAATGTAAATAGCAGGAACGGATCTAGCTGAACACTGTGAGCAGGACGCACTGACTGCACTAAATGTAAATAGCAGGAACGGATCTAGCTGAACACTGTGAGCAGGACGCACTGACTGCACTAAATGTAAATAGCAGGAACGGATCTAGCTCAACACTGTGAGCAGGACGCACTGCACTAAATGTAAATAGCAGGAACGGATCTAGCTGAACACTGTGAGCAGGACGCACTGCACTAAATGTAAATAGCAGGAACGGATCTAGCTGAACACTGTGAGCAGGACGCACTGACTGCACTAAATGTAAATAGCAGGAACGGATCTAGCTGAACACTGTGAGCAGGACGCACTGCACTAAATGTAAATAGCAGGAACAGATCTAGCTGAACACTGAGCAGGACGCACTGCACTAAATGTAAATAGCAGGAACGGATCTAACTGAACACTGTGAGCAGGACGCACTGACTGCACTAAATGTAAATAGCAGGAACAGATCTAGCTGAACACTGTGAGCAGAACGCACTGCACTAAATGTAAATAGCAGGAACAGATCTAGCTGAACACTGTGAGCAGGACGCACTGCACTAAATGTAAATAGCAGGAACGGATCTAGCTGAACACTGTGAGCAGGACGCACTGACTGCACTAAATGTAAATAGCAGGAACAGATCTAGCTGAACACTGTGAGCAGGACGCACTGCACTAAATGTAAATAGCAGGAACAGATCTAGCTGAACACTGTGAGCAGGACGCACTGCACTAAATGTAAATAGCAGGAACGGATCTAGCTGAACACTGTGAGCAGGACGCACTGCACTAAATGTAAATAGCAGGAACGGATCTAGCTGAACACTGTGAGCAGGACGCACTGCACTAAATGTAAATAGCAGGAACGGATCTAGCTGAACACTGTGAGCAGGACGCACTGCACTAAATGTAAATAGCAGGAACGGATCTAGCTGAACACTGTGAGCAGGACGCACTGACTGCACTAAATGTAAATAGCAGGAACGGATCTAGCTGAACACTGTGAGCAGGACGCACTGCACTAAATGTAAATAGCAGGAACGGATCTAGCTGAACACTGTGAGCAGGACGCACTGCACTAAATGTAAATAGCAGGAACGGATCTAGCTGAACACTGTGAGCAGGACGCACTGCACTAAATGTAAATAGCAGGAACGGATCTAGCTGAACACTGAGCAGGACGCACTGCACTAAATGTAAATAGCAGGAACGGATCTAGCTGAACACTGTGAGCAGGACGCACTGACTGCACTAAATGTAAATAGCAGGAACGGATCTAGCTGAACACTGTGAGCAGGACGCACTGACTGCACTAAATGTAAATAGCAGGAACGGATCTAGCTGAACACTGTGAGCAGGACGCACTGCACTAAATGTAAATAGCAGGAACAGATCTAGCTGAACACTGTGAGCAGGACGCACTGCACTAAATGTAAATAGCAGGAACGGATCTAGCTGAACACTGTGAGCAGGACGCACTGACTGCACTAAATGTAAATAGCAGGAACAGATCTAGCTGAACACTGTGAGCAGGACGCACTGCACTAAATGTAAATAGCAGGAACGGATCTAGCTGAACACTGTGAGCAGGACGCACTGCACTAAATGTAAATAGCAGGAACGGATCTAGCTGAACACTGTGAGCAGGACGCACTGCACTAAATGTAAATAGCAGGAACGGATCTAGCTGAACACTGTGAGCAGGACGCACTGCACTAAATGTAAATAGCAGGAACGGATCTAGCTGAACACTGTGAGCAGGACGCACTGCACTAAATGTAAAGAGCAGGAACAGATCTAGCCTAATCTAGCTCTCAAATCAAATGACACTGTCTGTCTCTCTCTCTATCAGCACACCGGAACACACTACACAGGGCCGCCGTGCAGGCGGCCTTATATAGTGTGGGGCGTGTACTAAATCCCCTGAGCCATAATTGGCCAAAGCCACCCTGGCTTTGGCCAATTACAGCTCTCTCTACTGACGGCGCTGTGATTGGCCAAGCATGCGGGTCATAGTGCATGCTTGGCCAATCATCAGCCAGCAATGCACTGCGATGCCGCAGTGAATTATGGGCCGTGACGCGCCACACAAATTTGGCGCGAACGGCCCATAACGTTCGCAATTCGACGGACGGTCGAACAGCCGATGTTCGAGTCGAACATGGGTTCGACTCGAACACGAAGCTCATCCCTACTGGCAAGTGGCACTTTTACCGACAGGTAAGCTTATAATAAAGCTTACCTGTAAATACAGTACAATGAATATCTCCTAAACATGCACTGTTTAGTGCACTCAAAAACACTGAAGGGCGACCAGGTGAAGCTGGCCCTGGCAGCAGAGAGAGCATACTATTGGAGGTACCTATTTTACAGATAAATCTATCATAACGTTCTAGGATGCAATGCATACTAGCATATAATGCCATTAACTTGCAGGGGGTCAGAGTTTTTTATTTTATGTTAAGACTTACCTACCTCTTTAAGGAAGAAGACTCCACATAGCTGCATGTCTTTTGAGCTAACTTATACCCCCAGTACATTTCAGAGGCTTGTGGAATAATGCTTGGGGGACATCAAATGTAATACTGTCCTGATTTATCTGGACAAAATCATCATCTTTGTCAAAGCTTTGCCCAATCAGGGCACAGTAAAAGCTGGTTGTGAAGGAGCAGGGCCGGAAAGCCAGATGCCGCGTCCTTAACAAGCGATGAGTCACCAGCTGTCAATGGACTTCCCCAGTGACAGTTGAATTTAAAAAAAAAAACATTGCAATATAAAAAAGTGAAAGGAACGTTGTGGTGTTCCCCCTCAATCAATACCAGGCTGTTCGGGTCTGGTATGGATTTTAAGGAGAACCCCATGCCAAAATTAAATAAACAAACAGTGTGGGGTCCCCCCAAGATCCATATCAGACCCTTATCCAAGTATGCAGCCTGTGGGTGGATCTACATCGGTGGACATTGTTTTTTTATTTTTCTATTTTTTTAATAAAGGAATTGACAAAAACTGTAATTTTTTTCTTCTTTTTTTTTCTTTTTTGTAATAGGAATAAGCATGACAGGTCCTCTTTACAGTGAGGTATGGGATCAATGGCATCAACATGGGGACAAGGTGATTTGGGGTGGGGGGCAGAGCACCCACTGCCCCAAAGCACCCCCTGATGTTGAGGGCATGCGACCTGGTATGGTTCAGGGTCGCTCGCTCACCCTACCTTTTCTGGCCTGCCAGGCTGCATGCTTGGATAAGGGTCTGGTATGGATTTGGGGGGGGCACAGTTTTTTTTTCTTTTTTTCCCTATTGTTTTCATTTTTAATACTATCAATGCAGAAAAAAAATGTTGTTAAAATATCATTTTTAAAGGAGCAGTAATTTTAATTATGCTTAGAGTGAAACAATAAAAATGAAAAATTCCTTTAAATATAGTGCTTGGGGCATCCCCTTAGTCTTAGTGTAAAGTGGCACACCTGTACCATGTGAAGAACCTGCTGCAAATTTCTAAAGAAAAAAAAAGACATTTCAATTTCCGGCAGTGTAATACCTCTGCCGGCAATACAAAAATGTGCTAAAAACCTTTGGATCTGGTATTGCTTTTAAAGGGAACCGCATGCAAAAAAAAATGTGGGGCCCTCCAAAATCCATACCAGACACTTTCCTTGGTATGCAGCCTGACAGGTCAGGAAAAAGGAGGGACGTGCGAGTGCCCTGGGCTGTTTGTGAGGGTCTGTGGGCAGGGGGCTCATCAGAATCTGGAAGCCCCCTTTAACAGGGGGGCCCTCAGATCCCAGCCCCACCCATGTGAATGAGTATTGGTTACAACGTGACAATTGATTTATTAAAAAAAGTCTCCCAATGTAGATCCATTGTCGATCAAGATGCCCGCCATCACTGCCGGACCCAGAAAAAAATGTTCCGCCATCAATGAAGGCTAACCGCCTACTGCAGGCTCTGCTGTTTGAAAGCTCTTACATAGGTAAGGGGGCGGTGCCACCAGGTGATGTTGCCAGGTGGCTACGCCTCTTACCTATATAAGAACCGTCAAACGGTGGAGCCTGCAGTAGGCGGTTAGCCTTTGTTGACAGTGGAGCGTTTTTTTGGGGGGCCCAGCAGTGGTGTCGGCATTGTGATTGATGATGGATTTACAAGAGGGGACATTGTTTTTTTATTTCTAATAAAGGAATTGTCAAAAACTGTGTGTGTGATTTATTTCTTTTTGACACTTTTTTGGTAAATGGGTAGGGATACTAATTTGCATGGGGGGGCCCCTAATGTTGAGGGCATGTAGCCTGGTATGGTTCAGGAGTGGGGGACGCTCACTCGTCCCCCCTTTCCTAATCTGCTGGGCTGCATGGATTTTGGGAGGGGACCCCACACTGTTTTTTTTTTTAATTCTGGTGGGGGGTTCTCCCCAAAGGGCCTGGTATGTACTGGGGGGACCCCACGCTGTTTTTTTTTTATTTGTATTGTATTGCTGGGTGCTGGCAGTAGCTTGCAGCCGCAAAGTACATTTAAATGTATTTTTTTCTGTAGAATTGTCAGTTTTGCTGCAGCAGGTTCTATACACTGTACAGATGATCCACCTTACAGGCAGACTAAGGGGACCCCCAGGCACTATATTTAACATTTTTAATTTCTATTGTTTAATTTTAAGCTTTATTCCAATCACTGCTCCTTTAAAAATAATTGTTTTTAAAAAGATTTTTTGCATTGATTCATGTCCCCCAGGGCAGTACCTGGCCCCCCATACTCTTTTTATGGCCCAAAACGTGCATATAATGATTTTTCAAGTTTGGGTCCCATAGACTTCATTGGGGTTAGGTGTTCAGGACCAAACTGTGCAAACTGAACCGGGGGGTGTTCAGCCCATCTCTACTCCTGTATTGGGCCCAGACCGCATCAGTTCAACAGGGGGGCCTGAGCAGCTGACAAACAGGAAAGGGGTGATCCCTGAAACTGATCCTCCTGTGGATACTCCTGCAGCACAGCCAGCTTCTCCCCTGCCTCCCACTGACTTTCAGCTGTGCAGGGGGCCACAGGGGATTGGTTCCCGTAGTTGGTTCTGCAGCTCAAATCTTCCTGTGTGCCCCATTACAATGCTGCTGACTTCTCCTTCTATCTTTCCCATTAGCTCTCAGCTGCTGAGCACACGAGGATCGGTGTCAGGATGGAGAATGGGGGACTAGAAAACATGTCTTTTGTTTACTTGCTCCTTCACTTCCTGAATGAACAAAGAGAGTGAACGGTAGCCATCGCCCATGTGTTCATCCATAACTGAAGCATAGCAAACCATGTTTACTTTCCCTCAGTTTATGAACAAACAGGAAACCTCTGTACAATGCACCAAAAAGCCAAAATGTTTGGTATAATTCCTGCTGTGACAGGGGCATACACCCCCAGCTGCTGCCTTTTAAGCTAAATGGGGTAGCAGTTTGGGGGTAGAAAAGTGCAGATAACCACAAAATTTTACTCTGTGGGGGTCCCCCCCTATCCATACCAGGCTCTTCGGGTCTGGTATGGATTTTAAGGGAAAACTCACACCAAAGTTAAAAAAAAATGTTGTGGTGCCCCCCAAAAATCCATACCAAGCCCTTATCCAAGCATGCAGTCTGGCAGGCCAGGAAAGGAGGGGACGAGTGAGCTAAAAAAAGATCCAGTTAAATCATAATAAAGTGTTCCTCAGTGATGTCTAATCCAGAGGTGTCGCCAACATTCACCATCACCCAAAGTGTAGTAGGAGTATCTGCTTACCAAATTACTATGACCCTCTTATTACAAGAGACGTCAAATAAAGCATGTGTAATCACTCAAAATTGCCAATATACTTCCCAGACCACACTTTCAGCTCCCAGGGTATAATCAATGGGCAAACATACCAGGGCTCCAGCAGAGGATATTCACGTAAAAAAAACAGGGACGTAACTCTCCATAGTGCGTGTTTATTAAATATAAAAGTGCACTTATAAACACATAAAACAAATGATCATAGATAGTGAAATCACAAAGCTGGCATAGATCAACAGTTCCAGGAGTGCAATCAAGATGTCACGAAGCTCCGCCCAATGCATTTCATCATCAAAAGACATCTTTCAGGGATAGGGGCACCATGCCGCGTCTTTGCACATATATACTGTACAATAATATAAAAAACATGCCCCGTTTTTGTTCCAGACGCAAACCTCAAACTGATCCCATTGCAAGGTACCAGACCTTCTTTCCAAGTTATTCTTAGACTCGATCCCAATATCCTGTTAAGGCTGAAGATTGATTGTGAGGACTGAACACAGTCATACTAAATCTAAAGACTAAACCTCCATCAAAAGATAAATAAATAATACATTGGCAGGACATTGGCAAGAAGGAAAATCCAAGCTTCATTTTTATTTGAAGGCACAAAATAGTATTGATCAATTGAGGAAAAGAAAGAATAAGAAACAGGACCAACTTGAATTGGTACAGGCCAAATGGAGACCATAAATAAAAAGAACATTCTGAAATGATTTAAAAATTATTTTGATCAAAAATGCTTTAGATAACCAGTCAACAACAAATAATCGGCAGACCTGAGTCCTGCCATTTAGTGGTTGTATCAAATATTGACCCGAATAACCAAACATAAATAAATAAAATGTATATATAAGAAAAAAAGGAAAATATAATATCTAAACAATACATAAAAAGTTACCGGACTCCATTTAGCTACCAGACCAGTCACAGCATTAACATCTAATCAACAAAAACAATTACAATATAACATCCAAATACAAAAATAGTAGTAAATAATAAATAAAATTGAAATCAAAAGTAGTTTTATAATGAACCAACAAAAATGTAATTATTAGTGGCATCAAATTCAGATCACATTTTTTTCATAAAGGGGACAGGGAGGACTAATAAACTACACTAAAACTCACACATTTTTATAAGGTGTCAAGCATTATTGATAAATGAATTGACGTCATCCAAACTAGAAACCAAATGGATCTATGAAACAAAATCTTATGTTCCCCATGGTCTCAACATTGATTGGGATGCCAATGCATTTATCAATAATGTAAATTGGGAAGTTTTAGGGTTGTTTTTATGAAAAAAGGTGATCTGAATTTGATGCCACTAATAATTAAATTTTTGTTTGTTCAGTTATATAAATACTTTTAATTTCAATTTTATTTATTATTTACTACTATTTTGGTATTTGGATGTTATATTGTAATTGTTTTTGTTGATTAGATGTTGATTCTGTAGCTGGTCTGGTAGTTAAATGGAGTCCGGTAACTTTTTATGTGTATAGATATTATATTTTTGATAATTTTTTCATATATATATATATATATATATATATATATATATATATATATATATATATATATATATATATAAAAAATATAATTTATTTTGGTTATTCGGGTCAATACTTGAAACAGCCACTTAATGGCAGGACTCAGGTCTGCTGATTATTTCTTGTTGACTGGTTATCTAAAGCACTTTTGATCAAAATAATTTTTTAATATTTTTTAGGTGTTTTAATATTCTGTTTATTTACAGTCTCCATTTGGACTATATCAATTCAAGTTAGTCCTGTTTCTTATTCCTGCTTTTCCTCAATTGATCAATACTATTTTGTGCCTTCTAATCAAACTGAAGCTTGGATTTTCCTTCTTGCTGGTGTCCTGCCAATTCATTATTTTTTTTTCCACTGATGGAGGTTTGTTTTTTTTATTTAGTGTGACTGTGTTCGGTCCTCACAATCATTCTTCAGCCTTAAAAGTATATTGGGATTGAGGCTGGGAATAACTTGGAAGGGAGGTGTGGTACGTTGCAATGTAAGTGCACTTTTATATTTAATAAACACTCTAGGGGTTTTTTTGCACTATGAAGAGGTATGTCCCTGTTCTGTTCACATGACTAGCCTCTGCTGGAGCCCTGGTTGGTATGTTTGCCCATTGATGATACCCTAGGAGCTGAGAGAGCAGTCTGGGAAGTGTATTGGCTATTTTGAGTGATTACACATGCTTTATATGACTTATCTTGTAAAAGGAGGGTCATGGATACTCCTACTACATTTTGGGTGATGGTGAATGTTGGTGACACCTCTGGATTGGAATTCACCGAGGAACACTTTATCATGATCTAACTGGATCTTTTTTTTAGCAGACTGTTTATGAAATATAAGTGCACTATAGAATTTATTTATTCATCACTTTACAGTTATACTTTATTTTGAATTTATGTATGCTATTTACACATATTGTGTTATTTTTATTGTTGTTTTATGTTTTGTTAAATTTTTTCTTCAGTGCAACACTTTTATTAGTTTACAGATTTAAGGGGTGCAACAAAAGATCTATGACCTTTGTGGTAAATATCTAATTTGATGGCAGGTATGTGAAGATACACCACATGAATCAGTCTAAACTGTTTTACTACCGAACATTCTCTGGTTACCCTGTAAGTTCTAAGGAAACCATGTCATGGAAGTGAATCAACAATGCTTATTTCCCTATGTTATATTAACTAATTTATTAAATATATAGCTAATTGCCTTGTGTGTGTTTATTAAAAAAAATTGCATAGCAATTTACATAGCGAAAATGCATTTGCATTCATTCTGTGTGGATGGGGCAAACAAACCAAATGTTATTAGGCTAATGCTGTGCTGGCTGAATATTTTTCATTGATTCAAAATGGAAAATACCACATTTGGCCACTAGATGGCACAGAGTATCATAGGAATTTCCTGTGATACTTAGCATCATGTAGTGAAAAATGCATTATTTGCCATTTAAAATTAATGAAAAACATTCAACCAGCACAGGAAATAGTGTAATATTGTTTGTTTTTTTCTCCCCCAGATTCATACAGAACACCTGTACATGCACTTTCATTGGCCAAAATTCTATGCAAGTTTTTTATAAATGCATTTCTTAGAGTTTGATTCGTTTAGGAGTTATAGATATGTTTTTCTTTCCAGTCAAGCTCAAAGCACATAAAATACCAGGGGCAGGATGGCAGACTATTATAAAGGAATATAACTTAAAAAGAAAGTCTTTGCTTACAGTAAAACTAAAGGGAATCAAATCTCATTAAGAAAAGCAGTTCTATTTAATAACTCATAGGTTTAACCACTTGACCTCCTGAAGATTTACCCCCTTTCATGACCAGGCCATTTTTTGCAATACGGCACTGCGTTATTTTAACTGACAATTGTGCGGCCATGCGACACTGCACCCTATTAAAATGTATGTCCTTTTTTTCCACAAATAGAGCTTTCTTTTGGTGGTGTTTGATCACCACTGCGTTTTTTATTTTTTGTGCTATAAATAAAAAAAAACAACAATTTTGATAAAACAATCTTTTTTACTTTCTGCTATAAAACATATCCAATAAAAAAGTTAAAAAATAACTGAAAAGAAAGACGTGACTTCTTATGTGCCCAGACAAACTTAACAAAGAGTGAGTTAACCTGTTTAAAGTAAGCCAAAGGGATCTTAATTGGTAAAGCTTGAAATAAATAGAGGAACTTCGGTAATATAGACATTTTCAATAGATTAATTCTGCCAAACCATGAATGTAAACCTTTTCTTCATGAATCTAGGAGCAGCCTTGTTCTAGAAAGCAACGGCGGGAAGTTAAGTTTGAATACACGTGAAAGGTTTCTAGGGATAGAAGTGCCCAGATACTTTAGGGCCTTCTCTGTCCATTTGAAGTTAAAACTAGATCTAATTGTGGATAAGAGAGTAGAGGGTATCCTGATTCCCATTGCCCCTGATTTATCCCAATTTATCTTCAAATTGGAAAAAGATCTATAGATTTCAAACTCTCACAGGAGATTAGGTAGTGAATTAGCTGGGTTTGTTAAAGAAAAGAATAAGTCATCTACATAGGCTGTGATTTTGTACTGATTGCTTTCAACAATTAGGCCCTGTATATCTGAATTCAAACGAATTCTGTTCAAAAATGGTTCTAATGACAGAGCTAATAACAGAGGGGAAAGCGGACACCCCTGTCCTGTTCCATTTGCTATAGGAAAAGGATCAGAAAAAACTCTTTTACATCATTATTACCCTAATACTACTGATCAATGCTGGCGATGTTTGGAGGATAGGGGAACCTTATTTCATATATTTTGGTCCTGTCCTAAATTGTCCCATTATTGGAAGACGGTTCAAGAAGTGACTCAAAAGTTTACGGACTATAAGATTTCTGGTGATCCGGCTTTTTTTCTTTTGCATGTGTCCACTATCTCGGCCAAGAGTTATCAAAAATCTTTTTTAACACACCTTTTAAACACTGCAAAATTCTGTATTCCGCTTTATTGGAAGAAACCGACATCGCCAACGGTGGCGGACTGGCTACGTAAAGTGGATAATATAAGTACAATGGAAGAGTTAGTATTGACTACACAACTCCAACAGGAAAAGCATAATATAACTTGGGAATTGTGGAAACACTTTGTTCTTTCTGTAGAAGGTTGGACCCTTTTGGGAAACTGAAGTTAATCTTAAAGACACTCTTTGAACACCTTGGCTATCCGGAACCAACGATAACTAAGTTCCTCTTTCTCTTAATATTAACTCTTTGTCAATAACCCTATCTTTTCCCTTCCCCCTCTCCCCATTTTTTTTTGTTTTTGTTTGTTTGAATATGGGTAAATGGAGACGGGCAACTTTGAATCCGGTATTTAAGTTCTTTAATGACCTAATCTAGGGGGGAGCAAACAACAATATTTGATTCTTAATTTATACTATGCCTCTTTACAATAGAATTGCAGAGACTTGTATGCTTATTTGTAAGATGTTTATGTTGTTTTTTTTGGATGTATATATGCTGGCTGTATTGATAGGTTTTTTGCCCGTCGTAGGCGTCAATAAAATTTATATTTGAAAAAAAAAAAAAAGTTAAAAAATCTAATTTCTTCATAAATTTAGGCCAATATGTATTCTGCTACATGTTTTTGGAAAAATAAATCCCAATAAGTGTATATTGATCAGTTTACGCAAATGTTATAGCGTCTACAAACTATGGCATATATTTATGGAAATTTTAATTTTTTTTATACTAGTAATGGCAGCGATCTGCGAATTATAGTGGGACACAAATATTGCGCTGAACTATTGGACACTAATTGACACTTTGAGGGAACCAGTGACACAAATACAGTGATCAGTGCTAAACATATGCACTGTCACTGTACTTATGACACTGGCTGGGAAGGGGTTAAACATCTAGAGTGATCAAAGGGTTAACTGTGTGCCTAACCAGTGTTTTTGTGTACAGTGTGGTGCTTTCTCTAGAGGAAGAGATCGATTCTAGTCTCTGCTTTGCAGAGACACAGGATTGTCCCTTCCCCATCAGAACTGAGATAAGCCTTGTTTACATAGGCATATCTCAGTTCTCCGTGTTTTACTAATGATTGGCGGGTGCGGAGGACATTGAGTCCCCGGAACAGGCATATCAGCTTCTGCTGTGAATTATCACAGCAGAAGCAGCCTGCCAGAGGCGTGCACGCACCCTCTGCAGGCTGAAATGCAGAATCACGTATGTATACATGATTCTGCCACACAGCTGCTGCCCTGTACCAGTAAAAGTGCTATAGGGCGGTCAGCAAGGGGTTAAATAACTTATGTATAATGATGTTTGGAAGGTGAAAAAAAATTTAATGCACAAATTTAAAATCAGAGTGTAATGAACAGCGGACTCACACAGGATAAGTTTGCTTTGTGTTCTGAACTTTAGATCTCAGCTATGCCAGGAAGTGACATCCCTTGAGAAAGTTACATGTCCATGATGCAACACGTCGAGCGGAGCCGGGTGATGTCACTTCCGCTCCCGGCCAAGACCAGAAGTTCGGAACACAAAGCGACCTTATCCTGTCTGACCCCACTGTTTGTTACACTTGTTGAGTGTAAATTTAAATGTGAGTGTTGCTATGTTTTAATAAACATTATTTAAGAAGTATTACACTATATGGATTTTCATTACCATTGCATGTAATGGCCGATTGAGAGATGTGTCGGGAAGCCGCATATGATTATATCAGGATTGAAGATAATATTAGTATAAACAAAAAAGCTTCAAACTGAATTTTCAGGTGAGCGGACAATTTGCACAGTGGTGGAGCACATTGGTGAGGCACTGGATTGCATGGAGTGAAGCCACTCATTTGGAAGACTGTCATTGCACTTATTATATCTATTTTGATCAAAGCAAACTCTATATATTCACTCATTTAGATGTGCAGCACTAAGTTTTGGATTCATTGCCCTGCAGGGAACTTTGGACTTAATATCACTATTTGTTTATAGAGGCTGATACATGGATGTATTGTTACACAGTATTTAATGGGAACGCTTTTTAAAAATATTTATTTATTTATTTATGTGTGAATGGCAATATTTGTATCACATGTTTTAATTTGTTCATTGATAATCACTGTGACACGTTATTCATATTTTTAAATTGGGATTTAGTGCCACACTATATTATTTGCTTTATTAGTAAATTATTAATATATTCTTAACAAGGAGTTAAACTAATTAAAACAAGCCATGTGTTGTAACCTTTCTAGCCACATGTACGAAAAACATTACATCCCCAAAGATCACAATAAAGGCACAAAATTCATGTTTCTTTTGGTTTCCAATAGCTTATAAACACCTGCTGCGTAATAGCTAAAAAAAGACTTCTGTGTCCCTGTTTTGAACTTTGAGTATAAAATTCTCTATAATGCCTACAGGTACAGAGGTGCGATAGGGTTTGTTTTAAAGTGCTTTTAGGGCTTATTCATGTTCATTAAAATCAGTGAAAAATATTTGACTAGGAAATAGCTTAAAATTAGATTTTTTGCTCCATCCATGCAGAACTTTGACATTTATGTCAATTCAATACAGTTTGGGTTGCAACCTTCTGCACTGAAAAAAGTGCTGCATGTAGCATTGCATTTAAAGAACACCACAACAATGCTGTAGTGTGAACTGTCAGCATAGCAAACAAGGCATTTAGTCTTTTTTGATGTATCGTGGTTGCACTGGAAATAGCTGCTTCTAAAGAACTTGTAAGTACTTTAGTAAGCAGAGTCATGGGAGAGGTCCACTTAAAATATAAATTTGAAAGATAGGAAATGCCACATGTAATAATATAACTTCATTTATATATATAAATATATATAAAAATATATAAATTTATATATAAATGTATATATACAGTATATATACAGTGTATATATATATACTGGCATACTAGGGGGGTTATTTGCGAAAGGCAAATCCACTTTGCACTACAAGTGTAAACTACAAGTGCAAAGTGCACTTGAAATTGCACTGAAAGTGCACTTGGAAGTGCAGTCGCTGTAAATCTGAGGGGTAGATCTGAAATGAGGGGAAGCTCTGCTGATTTTATTATCCAATCATGTGCAAGCTAAAATGCTGTTTTTTATTTTCCTTGCATGTTCCCCTCAGATCTACAGTGACTGCACTTTCAATTGCACCTTCAGTGCAATTTCAAGTGCACTTTGCACTTGTAGTGCACAGTGGATTTGCCTTTAGTAAATAACTCCCTAAGTCTCTTATTGTGTGTGTAAACTGTATTTCAGTATAAGCCACTGAGATCTGTAATCAACAAGCTTTTTTGCAACTAGATATATGAAAAAAACAAGAAAAAATGTAAAAGGAAGGATTATGCTCCACTTACGGGGTGGATATGAGAATAAAGTACATAATAACCATATGCAAACATTCAAATTTACTTGAATTTTTTTTTTTGCCAACCACCACAAAAAAAGAAAAATAGACAAATTAGAAAGAATAATATAAGTACAATAACACTTTACATTACCTTTATTAAATATATTTTTCATCTTCTATAAAAGTTAATCAAATGACCCAGTTGCTTTTTAATGCAATGTTTCACTTCTTTATTCCTTAAATTACATTACATTACCTTTAATAAATATATTTGTCATCTTCTATAAAAGTTCATCAAAGGACCCAGTTGCTTTTTTATGCAATGTTTCACTTCTTTATTCCTTAAACAGTATATTAGAGGATTAAGTATAGGTGTTACAACAGTGTAAAAAACTGCAACTACTCGATTAAGAGTAAAAGCCAAACTTACTTTTGGCCTAACATACATAAATATAACAGTACTATAATAAATAAACACAACAATTAAGTGGGAAGAACAGGTAGAAAAGGTTTTTCTTCTATTTTTACTAGGTATATGTAAGACTGCTGCAAGAATATAAAAATAGGAAATCAAAGTCACCAAGAAAGACAATAATATCACTAGGGAAGCACACACAAAATCCAACATATCAATTAGGTATGTGTCTGCACAAGACAGTTGAAGTAGGGGGGGAGTGTCACAAAAGAAATGGTTAATAATATGATCTCCACAAAATGGAAGTTGGGAGATTAGGACAATATGTGGGAAAGTGGTCACAAAGCCTCCAATGACTGAGCCTATGCTAAGACTGTAGCACATGGCATTATTCATCAGGGTTGTGTAGTGTAGTGGCTGACAGATGGCTAAGTAGCGGTCATACGCCATGACACCAAATAAACAACATTCTGTGGATGCCAAGAAGAAGAAGAAAAACAGCTGCATTATGCAACCAGGGAAAGAAATATATCTCCCATGTGGAGTAATAGTGGTAAGAATCTTGGGAACAATTACAGAAACATAACAAATCTCTAGAAAAGAGAGGTTACGAAGATAAAAATACATAGGTGTGTGCAGGTTTCTTTCTATCTGTGTAATAATTATGATCACAATGTTACTCATAAGCGTTAATAGATATGTTATCAGTAGTAGCAGGAAGCACAAATATTGCAAACTAAGAGAACCAGGAAATCCCAGGATTATAAATTCAGCTGGTTTGCTTTGGTTAACATACATCTAAGTGAATCAATAAGAGGGGAGAAAAGCATGATGGTAAAGTACATTTTAATAAGTTTCATGAAATTTAGTTTTATACACAATTGCCCTCATTTAAATTGGTTGTGGTTAGCTGAGTAAGTTGAGTTAGCTGAGTACAGATGTTTAAATTGTGATTTTAACGATAATTGTGAGCATCTTTCCAAAAACAAAATTTGTTTGTACCAACCTTTATTACACAGCATCAAAAGATATCTCAGAAGAAGTGATCTATAAAACCTGCAGTCAAAGAATGAATTTTTTTAACTATTTGCTTGCAAAATCACTTACAGTATAATAGTAGTGTAAGGGTGTTGTTCATGAGTATCGAGTAGTTGACCATAAATCTAAAGAGAGATGGCATGAAAATGTAGAAGCTTGATTTGTTGGTTGTTTTTTTTTTTGCTCCAAATGAAGAAATAGGTAAAACAAAACAAATGCTTCTAATACTATCTTTGGAAGCAGAGTGTTTATGCATTGCAGCAATGGTTGTAATTCTGCACTATCCAATTTTCCAGCAAAGGCATCCATGAAGGGAACTGTTAAAGGATCACTACAGATATATATATATTTTTTAAATAACAAACATGTTATACTTACCTCCACTGTGCAGCTCGTTTTGCACAGAGTGGCCCCGAACTTGGTCTTCTGGGGTACCTCGGCGGCTGTCTCGGCTCCCCCCCGCAAGGACTCAACACCTTCATGTGAGCTCCCTTGTTGAGTGCTTGCGGGTGTGCTCCCATGATACAGCCAGCAGCCATAGCCGCTCACTGTATCACTTAGCCCCGCGCCGCGTCATTGGATGTGATTGACAGCAGCACAAGCCAATGGCTGCGCTGCTTTCAATCCATCCACTCTAGCCAATCAATGGCCAGGCTGAGCGGCGAAGAGGATGTCGGGGGTGAGCGCGGGACTTTCGAGGGGTCAGGTAAGTAAAACGGGGGGGCTGGGGGGGTGGTATTGTCGGATGTTTTTTCACCTTAGTTTTACTTCAAAATATTTTTATTTTGAGAAAAAAAGCAATTATACAAAACAGAAATATACTTTGTCGAGTATAAGCATTAAGAAACAGAGCAGTGTCTAAAAAAAAATACTGAAACAGTTACCTACGGCATGGACTACATGTAGTCAAGGACTCCGGGGCTCTATAATAGTTTTGCAAGAAAAAAAGGGTGTCAGAGAAAGCTATAACCTGCTACTCATGGGGTATTCCTCTACCCTACCCGGCACCCCAAATGGGAGCACACTGTGCTGGAGCGAGGAACCCCCAAACAATCTCGATGGTCTGAGCTCTCCCAATGAGAGCTCATACCCCATTAAGATTAGATCTCTGAGAGCTAAAGGATAATGTAGAGCTACAGGGGGAGTGGGAATTGAACATTTCTTTGCCCCGCCGTGATTGTAGACACTGAGCTTATGCAAATCTGAGCAAACAAAGTACCCGTAGAACTAAAATAACACCAAGGTCTAGAGGATACCTGAAGAAGAGAGAATAGGAGGAATGAAGTAAGAAAGAAAAGGAGGGAGGGGAAGGGGAGGGGAGGAACACCACTCATGCGTTCAAGATATGCTTTATGTGGATCTATTAGGAGGGCCTAAAGCTACTCCTACCAATCGAGCCCATGGATTCCAGATACCCTCAAATTTCTTCACAGTATCCTGGACTATACTAGTGAGCTTTTCCTGGGACAATATCCAGGATATTTTCCTTTTGGCTGCTGGGAGGGAAACTCCCGGCCATTTCCAGGCTCTGGCGATTGTGAGCTTAGCCCCCAGCTGCACAAAGTGTACCAGTCTGTGAGAGGATTTAGGGATTCCGGGATCAGGGCATTGAGAAGGGCCACCAGTGGAGTTCTGGGAATCCGAGGCTCCACCAGCTCTTCCAATATATTGAATAATCTTTTCCAGAAGGAACAAATTCTGGGACATTCCCACCATATGTGAGACATTGTGCCCTTGAGTTGACAACCTCTGAAACAGAGAGGGTCAGCCGTTGGGAAGATTGTGGCCAGTCTAGACGGGGTATAGTACCATCTGGAGATCACTTTCAGGCTGGACTCCACTAAAGTGGTATTGAGGACACCCTGGAAGGATTTGAAACAGGACCTCTGCCAATTTTCCAAGTTCCAGTTAAATTGGAGCTCAGACTCCCAGGCCTCCATAAAAGTCGTTTTTGAGCATGGCGAGGTAAGTGACGAATAGATCACTGAGATCCCACCCCTCTGGTCTCTGGCTTGACCACACCACATTTCATAGTCAGAAAATTTTGGGGGGAAATCTTTGTCTTTACATAGCGATTGCAAGAAATGGGAAATTTGACTGAACCGAAAAGTTTCGGATAAGGGCATATCTAGCGTTTTGGTGCAGTGTTTTAGAGTGAAGGGACCTGCGTCCGTGAAAAATTGTCCTATCCTGTATAGGCCTTTATCCACCCACCACTTGAAGGCCATAACATTTTCCCCCGGGGGGAAGTCTGGGTTATTATAAATATGAGTGAGGGGTTTGTATGCAGAAACTAATGCTTCTGAGGAACGTAGGGAGTCCCATAGAGCAAAAGAGTGGGAAAGGGCCGGAGCAAGTATGGAGGGTCTGTTTCAAGGGGGTATCCAGAGGAGTAAGTCTAGCGTGAAGTTAGGAACTGCCTGTTTTTCTATTGCTACCCAATCAGGTTTCTCTAAACTAAAATAGACTGTTGACAATTGGGCCAATCTGGCAGCTTGGTAGTACTTGTAGAGGTGGGGTAGACCTAGTCCTCCTTTTTTCCTATGTAGGTAAAGGGTTCTTTGGGGAATTCTGTATCCCGCCTTACCCCAGATGAACTTTAGAAGTTTGCTTCGGAAAGATCTAATATGGTCCCTCCAGAGAGGGATGGGTAAGGTGCGAAACAAATATAGCAATCTGGGAAGTAGTGTCATTTTAACTGAATTTACCATCCCCAACCAAGAAATATTATTACGGGACCAGGTGTTTAGGTCTGCTTCAAGCTTATGGTACATGGTAGGGTAGTTATGACAGTATGGAGTTTCAATTTTAGCTGTTAAGTTAATACCTAAGTATTTGATGTAGGAATCGCTCCATTTGAAGGGAAAGTTCTGTCGTAAGAGATTAACAGTCTCGGGTTTTAGAGAGATGTTGAGTGCTCGTGACTTTGAGTAATTAACTTCTAAACCGGACAGTTTGGCGAAGGCATCTAAGGTTTTGCATAAGTTGGGAAGGGAGGTTACAGGGGAGGTGAGAAAGAGCAGGACGTCATCCGCATATAGCCCACATTTGTGAGTTTGGGAGCCGCAAGTCACTCCCTTGATGTTTGGATTATAACGAATTGTGATAGCCAGTGTTTCAATGCCCATTGCAAATATGATCGGCGAGAGTGGGCACCCTTGTCTAGTCCCTTTTTTAATTGTAATGGGTTTGGAATAATATCCTTGCAGGCGTATACTGGCACTGGGGTTGGAGTACAGCGCCTGTATCAGACCGAGAAATCTTTGTCCGAAGCCCCAGCGCTCCAACATGGCAAAAATGTATGGCCAGGAGACAGAGTCAAAGGCATTTTGTAGGTCCAACGACAGGAGCATACCAGATTGTTTAGGACCTCCCGCCCAATTAGTTTGTAGGATGGAGACCAGGTCTATAGCCCGCTTTATTTGGTCTGGGCCCTGTCTGCCTGGAATGAAACCCACTTGATCCTTATCTATATATATATATTGATGAAGGAAGCCATGCGATTAGCAAGAATCTTAGTCAGAATCTTGACATCACAGTTATTAAGTGATATAGGGCGGTAATTCCCTACATCTTCTGGATTCTTGTCCGGTTTAGGGATCACTGCAATGTATGCAGTATTAAGTTGTGGATCAAGTGGGTTCCCCTGTGTTTTGAAGTTGAAGAAGTGCGTTAGGTGTGTGGCTAAGGTGTTGGAGAAGGTTTTATAATAGGTGTTGGACAGACCGTCCAGGCCGGGGGCTGAACCATTTTTTAGTGGTTTTATTACTCCAAGTACCTCTCCCTCTGTGAATGGAGCTTCAAGGCTGTCTCTATGTTCCGCTGAAAGCGATGGAAGAGAGAGACCGCCCAGGAATGAATCCAGTGTGGTATCGTTTGGAGGAGATCTTGGCGAGTAAAGATTGTTATAAAAAACCTGAAAGGCCTCTAAGATTTTGGAGGGTTCAGCCGTGGTGCCCTGTCCTGGGATCTTTATTTTTGACATAGTATGTGATTTAATTTGGGGCGTTAATGTGGCGGCCAGCATGGAGCCCACCCTGTCCGATTGAGTATAAAATTTATGTTTGTTCCAGCAAATTTGTTTTTCCGCCTTAGCTGTCAGGGCTAGGCTGAGCTCCAACCCGGCCTTGTCTAGCTGGGATATCGAGAAGGGGTTGGATTTGTGAAGTGTCTGAAGTTTGGAGAATTCGGCCTCTAGGACTTTTATATCAGCCTCTCTTTCCCTCTTAAGTTGGGAAGCGAGTCTGATTAGCTCCCCTCTAATAAAGGCTTTGTGGGCTGCCCATAATGTTTCAGGCAAGATGCCCTCAGTTTTGTTTAGAAGGAAATATTCTTTTAAAGATTTGTTCAGCATAGTGACATGGATTGGATCTGAGAGAATGGATTTGTTAACTCTCAATTGTCCCCTGCCCGTTCTGCGGTGGTGTGCGCGTATTTCCATGACGACCAATGAATGGTCAGACAAAACAGTGTCTTTGATATGAGATTTTATGATCAATGGGATGGACTGTGTTTTAACGAGGAGGTGATCAATCCTAGCATAGGAATTGTGTGGGTGGGAGAAGTGGGTATAGTCCCTTTTAGTAGGGTTCATTTCCCTCCAGACATCCGCTAACCCATGGGCATGAATGAGACTAGCTATTTTGAGGCTTTGTTTGGTAGGACGGGTTAGTCGATCTGCGGGGGGCCTGGATTTGTCCAGCCCTTGATCAAAGGCGGTGTTTGAGTCACCACCAAAAATAACCGTACCTTCTAGGGCCGGTGAGAGGGTACTAGAAAGGTTCTGGGAAAAAAAAGCTTGCCCCCTATTAGGGGTATAGTAGGGGAATAGGGAGTAGATCTGTCGGTCTATTTTACCCTTAACTAAGAGAAACCTGCCGTTTGGGTCTTTAATTTCTGTAAGCCAACTAAAGTTGCAAGATTTGGCAAATTCTATGGCCACCCCTTTGGTCTTATTTACCACACTGGCCAGATAAAAATTTGGAAAGTGGGAATGAAGGAACTTGGGGCAGTATTTGGCCGGGAAATGAGTTTCCTGCATTAGAATAATATCCAGTTTGGAAGATTTAAAGAAATTAAAAATCTTCCGCCTTTTAATGGGGGAATTTAGGCCCTGTACATTGTGGGTGGCAACCCTTAAAGTTTTGAGTGTGTGATCAGCCATGAGACCCGAGAGAGTGAGTGCTACCGAATCCACCATCATTTACCGGTACTAGGGCCTTCGGAAGCCGCGCTGAAAGGGGGTGCGGTACCTTGTCAACAATAGGAGCCTCCGATCGGGGGAAAAACCTCTGGACTGGACTGAAATGAAAAAAACTGATAAGTGATGTTCCGTGAGTTGGGGAAGGAAGGGAGGAGAGGAGAAAGATGAGAGAAGGAAAGAGAAGAGAAGGAAGAAATGGGAGAGTTCTCTCCCCCTGGGGCCACATAGAGCCCAAGGAAAAAGAAGACCCCCCATCATCTCACTGTAACACGTGAGAAAAACCGTTGTCAAAAGTCCAACTGTGGTTGGACTTCCTATCCCCCAGAAACCCACAGGCGCCCAAGGGATAGGAGGAGGCACATGCATTCCACCCAAATCAGGGCGCCCTACAACCTGTGATAAATGTAAACTATCTATCGCTGAAACCGAACAAGCAAGAACAGGTTGTAATAATTTTAACAAAAATATTAGTTTTCCGAACCCCAGATATACCCCATATTGAATGCGTCGCTCTCCAACTCTCTACGAGCAAAGAGTGGAGGCGGAGCAGCGGGGACCTGAGCTTGAATAATAGAAAAAATAAAAAATAAAAAGGAAGAAAATTGTCAAGCTAGAAGAATTTTCTCTTGTCCCTTTTCAGTGGAAGGACATCAGTGAATAAAATTGCTCCCAAGGAGAGGGAGAGAGTCAATTTCTTCTATCAGGAAGCCAGTCAATAGCGATAGGAATCGACATCAGGAGGCACAGAGGATGTTGCGACCATGTGGTCATGGTGGACCATAGTGGGAAGATCTTCTGGACTTATTCTTGGTCCAAAGAGGGTTTGGAGAGCCGGCTGGAGGGGGACACTTGTTGGAACCAGAGGAGGGGGGTGCTTCCATGTCCATTTCCTGCAAAATTATCTTTAGGTTGAGTAGTAGCTTCTCTCCTGGTATAAAGTTGGAGAAGGAGTGGTTCTGACCCTTATGAGAGAATTTGACCACAAACGGGAAGGCCCGTTTGTACCTGATGTCCTTCTGAGCCATAGCAGATAAGAGGGGTTTCAGAGTTCTTCTGCACTGTATGGTGGAGGGGGAGATATCCGCATAAATTTGTACTATGTGACCTTGGCAGGAAACTTGGGGAAGGGCCCGGGCCTGTTTTATGACAGCTTCTTTGACTTCATAATAATTAGGTTTGGCAATGAACCACCTAGGGGAACCGTCTTTCCTGGGGGGACCTAGGGCCCTCTGAACCCTGTCCAGCTCCAGACGTGCTGTTGGAATATTCGGGATCAGTTCTCCCATAAGATCCTGCATAGCCGCTGTGACATCTGTAATTGTTTCCGGTAGGCCCCTGATCCTAAAATTCAGCCTCCGAGATCTGTTCTCCAAATCATCTATACGGGAGTTTTCTGTATCTAATTGGTCTTGGAGGGACTAAATCAGGTCAGAGTTCAGGTGGGAGACTGCAGCAGTCTGTTCAAGTTTTCTTAAATGGCGTCCATTCTGAAGCCTATATTTTGTAGGTCCGCTATGATGTCTTCTGTTATTTTAGCTGCCGTGGCCTCCAGACTCCTTTCAAGGAGATTGGAGAATTTAGAGAAAAGGTCTTCCATCAGAAGCTGGGTGTTTTGATTCGATGGGCTGAGGGGGGTAGGAGCAGCATAAATGGGTGCCAACGGGCCTGCCGGGGAGAAGGCCTGCTCTCCAAATGTGCGGCTGTGAAGGGACTCTGTGGAGGCCGGTGAGGGAGTCTGTGCCTGCATTCCTGCATTGTGAGGGCCAAGGGTGATGTGGAGGAGGGCAGGGGTCAGCACTTGCCTGTGTTCCAGAGAAGAATCAGTGAGATGAGCCTGGTGCTGTGCTGTAGCAGCGGTTGCGGCAGCCATCTTGGTACACCCATAGCGGGTGGAGGCAGCGAATTTGGGGATCAGGCTTCTCCTGACCCCGGATCCAAGCATATGGGGGTGTTCTCCGGTGCTTGGGGGGTTCCTGGGCCATGTCTGTGGCAGTCGATCGGGGTCGGAGAGGCTTGCTGGGCGCGCCTGAAATGGTGAGGTGTGGAGCTCCTGGCTCAAGCGGCCATCTCGGAACTCTCGCACATGCGCACTCCATTTTTTCACCTTAATGCATAGAATGCATTAAGGTGAAAAAACTTTTACCTTTACAACCCCTTTAAGGATTCAAACAAACCCTTTATTGGATTTATTGGAACTTGTGGTGGCAAAAATGTCAGTGCAGGCACACAATTATTAAGCAAATACAAAATGTTTTCAATGGTATATTTAACAGGATTAAAGGGAGAAAATACCGTATATACTCGAGTTTAAGTCGATTCGAGTATAAATCGAGGCCCTAATTTACCACAAAAAAATGGGAAAAACTTATTGACCCGAGTATAAGACGAGGGTGAGAAATGCACAGCTACTGTAAGTGGAAAAGAGGGTCAACAATGCCCATTTGCAGCCTCACTGTGCCCATTTGCAGCCATAGGTCCCCTGAACTTCAAACTCGGAAGTTAAGGGTTCCTAGATGCCCCCTAGCTGCAGCCAAAATTTGGGGTCTCTGAACCCAAAGGGTCCCGAAATGACATTCCTGCAGATGGACACAGTTGACCGAATTTGGGGCCCTGTATCTCGGGTGCTAAGAACCCCAAATTTGGTGTGCAAACCCAGTGGAACTAGCACCATAAAATATCCAAAGCTGGGGTTTCTAGCATTAAGTAGCCCCGAGATACAGGGCCCCAAAAATCGGTTCAGAAAATGTCAAGCACTTTTCTGCAGCAGAGAATGACATTTTCCGAACTGAATTTGAGGCCCCGTATCTCGTGGCCACTTGGTGCTAGAAACGCCAGCTTTGGATATGTTATGGTACACTTTTTACTGGGTTTGCACACCAAATTTGGGGTTCCTAGCACCAAGTGGCTCTGAGATACAGGGCCCCAAATTCGGTTCAGAAAATGAAATTTTTTGCTGCAGAAAAGTGCTTGACTCGAGTATAAGTCGAGGGGGGCACTTTCAGCACAAAAAAATGTGCTGAAAAACTCGACTTATACTCGAGTATATATGGTAAGATAAGTTTGTTGTCGGGGTTCATATGTTAAGACTTAGCCAGTGTTTAATACCTTCCAGCCTGGTGTATAGTACAATGACAGCCGGGCAGGAGCACTGTTGTGTCAGAAACCATGAATCAGACTGAGACAGAAGTACAGTTAAATCCCACTTGTTTAATAATAATAAAAGTAAATAGAACAAACATAGTCAAAACATGGCCAAAGTTCGGTAACCAGAACGAATAGTCAGACAAGCCGGAAAGTCATGAAGCCAGGGTACAGCATACTTCAGAACAGGCCAGGATATCAGGAAACCAGAGATTCAGCGTAGTGGAACAGAAAACAGGATCTGGAACCAGAAGGGACGTCAGCCAAGCAAGTCTTTAACAGGCATACAGGAGAGAGTCTCTGTGATGTTGACCAGGCAAAGGCAGAGAAGATCTGGGCTGGATGGCTTAAGTAAGCAGGACTGACGAGCAGGATATCATCAACAGGTGTGTCACTGTGGAGAGATGTGCGGCCAGCTCAGAGAAGGAATGGCTGAGCCCAGCCCTGACAGTACCCCCTCCTCAACGACCCCTCCCCCTCGGAGGACCACCAGGCTTGAGGGGAAAATGGATATCACAGAGGAGGACAGGGGCATGTATGTCTGAGGATGAGACCCAAGAGCGTTCCTCCGGACCGTACCCTTTCCAATGCACCAGGTACTGTATGAGCCCACGGAACCTACGGGGGTCAACAATGGACTGTACTTCATACTTCTCATGGTTCTCAACCTGTACATGGTGGGGACATGGCACCAAGGTGGTAAAGCGGTTGGAAGGTATAAAGCGTAAGCCTTTGGGTTAATCCCACGGAGAATACGGAAAGGCCCAATAAACCAAGGTGCCAACTTCAGAGAGGGAACACAGAGTCGGAGGTTGCAAGATGACAGCCAGACCCTGTCCCCAACCTGGTAGGAAGGCGCAGGCAGGCGTCTGCGGTCAGCATGGAGTCTGTACCCATCATTGGCATGTCGCAAAGCCTCCTGGACTTGTGCCCAAGTGGAACGAAGACCACAGAGTTGCTCCTCTAATGCAGGAATGCTCTGTGGGACAAATGAGTCAGGCAACATGGAAGGTTGGAAACCATAGTTTACCATAAATGGGGACAATCGGGAAGCAGAATTCCCAACTGTGCACAAAAGGCTCAACAAACTTCTTAAGTGGAATACAATGAGACATCTTCGAGAACCGGTCAACCAACATAAGGATAACTGTGTGACCTTGGGAGTTGGGTAACTCCACAACAAAATCCATAGACAGGTGGGTCCAAGGCCTCTCTCCATTGGGTATGGGTTGTAGGAGACCCACTTGAAGGTGTTGTGGAGTCTTACTCTGAGCAAACACAGAACAAGCAGCTAAGAAGGCGGGTACATCAGCACATAGACTAGGCCACCAGCATTGTTGAGAAATGGCCCAAAAGAGTTGATTCTTCCCAGGGTGATCAGCAGCCTTGGGAGAATAGTAAGTCTGGAGCACGTCAGTAGGGAGACTCTCAGGGACAAAGCATCGGTCACAAGGTTTCTCTTCATGTCTCCATTCTTTCAGGGCTAAAATGATTGCTAACAGCTCTCTGTCCCCAATCTCGTAATTGCATTTCGCAGGTGACAATTTCTTGGAAAAGTAGCCACAAGGATGCATAGTGCTCTCAGAGGTAGAACGTTGAGACAGAAGGGCATCAACTCCAATCTCAGAAGCATCAGCCTCAAGGATAAAGGTTAATGTAGGATCAGGATGTGCCAACACAGGAGCTGAAACAAAGGCAGCCTTGAGACTCTCAAAGGCCTTAATGGACTCCGTAGACCAACTCTATGAGTTAGCGTCCTTTCTGGTCATATCAGTCAGGGGCTTGACCAGACACAAAAAGTTACGAATAAACTTCCAATAATAATTGTCAAAGCCAAAAAAAGCTGTAGAGGACGTAAACCCACGGGTCGGGGCCACTGTAGGACTGCTGAAAGTTTCTCTGGGTCCATCAGTGGAATGGACCACTTCCATTTCCAGCAGTGGAAAGGGCATAACCCAGGAATTTAACCTGTTCACGATGAAATTCGCACTTCTCCAATTTACAATAGAGATTGTTCTGAAGCACACGACAGACATCTGTGTGGTGGCTCTCTAGGGACTTGGAAAATATGAGGATATCATTGAGATGAACTACCACATATAACTGCAACAAATCTCGGAGGACATCATTAATAAATTCCTGGAAATCTGCTGGAGCGTTACAAAGGCCAAATGGCATTAGGAGGTATTCATAATGGCCTGTTCTGGTATTAAATGCAGTCTTCCATTTGTCACCCTTCTTAATCTTCACAAGATTGTATGCCCCTCTCAAATCAAGCTTTGTGAAAACCGTTGCTCCCTTGAGGCAATCAAATAAGTCTGTAATCAACGGAATAGGATAAGCATTCTTAAACGTGAAGCGATTGAGACCCCTATAATCATCACAAGGTCTCAGTTCACCACTCTTCTTCTTCACAAAGAAGAAACCAGCACCAGCAGGAGACAAGGATTTGCGGATGAAACCTTGAAAAAGTGCGTCTACAACATACTCCTCCATGGCCTTATTCTCTGAGACTGACAAAGGGTAAACCCAGCCACAAGGGGGTATGGCACCAGGTTGAAGGTCAATTGCGAAATCATACGACCGGTGTGGAGGCAAACTACCGGCTTGACCTTTGTCAAAGACATCGCTAAAATCGCGGTACTCCTCCGGCAGGGAGGAGAGTGAAGGGAGGAGAGTGAAGAGGTGCACAAAACCTTAGCCACCTTCTGAAAGCATGTCTTACTGAATTGTGGCCACCAGGAGAGAACCTCAGCACGAAGCCAATTGAAAGAGAGGCTGTGCCTCTGTAACCAAGGATAACCAATAACCAGCGGAAATTTAGGTGAGTAAATGGACTAGATTTGATTATCTGATGGTAAAGAGCTCCTATGGCCATGGACAATGTAGCAGTCTTATGAGTCACATGAGCAGGCTGTAGAGGTCTCCCGTCAAGAGCCTCAATGGCAAGTGAAGTTGCAGCAGAATCGAGTGCTTCAATACAAAGGCAGCATCAATGAACAGGCCTGCAGCCCCAGAGTCGATTAGAGCCTGTATCTCGATGGATGACCCACCTCAAGAAAGGGCGCCCATGACAGGACCTCAAGGTTTGGGCATTCCCTGAACGGGTAGGACAAGATTTAAAAAAATGACCTGCCTGGCCACAATAAAGGCACAATCTCTCTCTCCTCTCAATGGCTCTCTCATCTGTAGAGAGACGTGTGAAGCCCAGGTGCATGGGTTCACCTTCACTGACCAACTCGGTACCAGGAGGCATGGGAGGTGAGGGAGGCAAGGGTGGGACTGCAAAGCTCGGAGCCAAAGGTTCAGGACCCTTCCGCAAGCACTTCTTAAAGGAAGGTCTCTCTCAGAGTCTGGAGTCAATAAGAATGGCGAACGTGATCAACTTCTCCAGCTCAGTGGGTATGTCTCAGGCTGCTATCTCATCTTTGATGTTATCCGAGAGACCATGAGAAAAAGCAGCCACGAGGGCCTCATTGTTCCACGCAACCTCTGCTGCCAGAGTACAGAAGTCAATGGCATAATCTGCAGCAGTTCTCATACTCTGTTTGATGGACATGCGGCTTTTGGCAGCAGAAGTGGAGAATGTGGGAACGTCAAATACCCCTTTAAAGGAAGCCACAAACTCTGGATAAACCAGGACAACAGGTTTTTGCATCTCCCATAGAGGGTTTGCCCAGGCCAAGGCTCTCTCAGAAAGCAAAGATATCATGAAACCTACTTTGCTTCTGTCCATGGGAAACGCCTGGGACAGCATCTTAAAGTATATCTCAACCTGGTTGAGAAACCCTCTGCATTGAACTGGATTGCCCCCAAATCGCTGGGGAAGCAGAGCGAAACCAGATATACAGTATCTCACAAAAGTGAGTACACCCATCACATTTTTGTAAATATTTTATTATATCTTTTCATGTGACAACATTGAAGAAATGACACTTTGCTACAATGTAAAGTAGTGAGTGTAAAACTTGTATAACAGTGTAAATTTGCTGTCCCCTCAAAATAACTCAACACACAGCCATTAATGTCTAAACCGCTGGCAACAAAAGTGAGTACACCCTAAGTGAAAATGTCCAAATTGGGCCCCAAAGTGTCAATATTTTGTGTGGTCACCATTATTTTCCAGCATTGCTTTAACACTCTTGGGCATGAAGTTCACCAGAGATTCACAGGTTGCCACTGGAGTCCTCTTCCACTCCTCTATGAGGACATCACCGACCTGGTGGATGTTAGAGACCTTGAGCTCCTCCACCTTCAATTTGAGGATGCTCCACAGATGTTCAATAGGGTTTAGGTCTGGAGACATGCTTGGTCAGTCCATCACCTTTACCCTCAGCTTCTTTAGCAAGGCAGTGGTCATCTTGGAGGTGTGTTTGGGGTCAATATCATGTTGGAATACTGCCCCACCGCCCAGTCTCTGAAGGGAAGGGATCATGCTCTGCTTCAGTATATCACAGTACATGTTGACATTCATGGTTCCCTCAGTGAACTGTAGCTCCCCAGTGCCAGCAGCACTCATGCAGCCCCAGACCATGACACTCACACCACCATGCTTGACTGTAGGCAAGACACACTTGTATTCACCTGGTTGCCGTCACACACACTTGACACCATCTGAACCAAATAAGTTTATCTTGGTCTCATCAGACCACACGACATGGTTCCAGTAATCTAGTCTAATCTAGTAATCTAGTCTGCTTGTCTTCGGCAAACTGCAGGCTTTCTTGTGCATCATCTTTAGAAGAGGCTTCCTTCTGGGATGACAGCCATGCAAACCAATTTTATGCAGTGTGCGGCGTATTGTCTGAGCACTGACAGGCTGACCCCCCACCCCTTCAACCTCTGCAGCAATGCTGGCAGCACTCATATGTCTATTTCCCAAAGACAACCTCTGGATAGGACGCTGAATAGGCGCACTCAACTTCTTTTTTCGGCCATTGCGAGGCCTGTTCTGAGTGGAACCTGTCCTCTCAAACCGCTGTATGGTCTTGGCCACAGTTCTGCAGCTCAGTTTCAGGGTATTGGCAATCTTCTCATAGCCTAGGCCATATTTATGTAGAGCAACAATTCTTTTTTTCAGATCCTCAGAGAGTTCTTTGCCATAAGGTGCCATGTTGAACTTCCAGTGACCAGTATGAGAGAGTGAGAGTGAAAACACCAAATTGTACACACTTGCTCCCCATTCACACCTGAGACCTTGTAGCACTAATGAGTCACATGACACCGGGGGGGGGGGATGGCTAAATGGGCCCAATTTGGACATTTTTACTTAGGGGTGTACTCACTTTTGTTGCCAGCGGTTTAGACATTTATGGCTGTGTGTTGGGGTATTTTGAGGGACAGCAAATTTACACTGTTATACAAGCTGTACATTCACTACTCTACATTGTAGCAAAGTGTCATTTCTTCAGTGTTGTCACATGAAAGATATAATAAAACATTAACAAAAATGTGAGGGGTGTACTCACTTTTGTGAGATACTGTACCTCTTGCAGAGGTAATACTCGTGGCGGGTGCCTGCACAGAGACTGGAGCAGCAGCAGGGATGGCCTGCAACACAGGTTGTACCAGAGCAGCCACAGTGGGAGATTCCAGGTGAGCCATGCGACTCAGGAGCGTCTGTAACGCTATGACAATGTGGTGATCCTGGTCATCCAATCTGGAAAAAATATTACCAACAAGTGGATTAACTGCATGTTCTTAATTCATGGCCTTCGCCTACTGTCAGAAACCATGAATCAGACCGAGACAAAAGTACAGGTAAATCACACTTGTTTAATAATAATAAAAGTAAATAGAACAAACATAATCAAAACATATCAAGTGAATAATTAATAATGGGCACGGCGCCAAAAAATAAACATGCACTCTACCAACCTGATGCTGCTCCTAAATTAGTAAATTACTAATGAACAATGAACAGACAGTATAGGGTGCATCAATAGTGCAATATAATTTAATGTGAACCTGTTGATTCTATCGTATATTAAAGTGCTCCAGTGCATATACAATAAATAATCCTATATTACCAACAAAGTGAATATAATGCAACAAAATCAAATGTCCTCAAATAATTATGAAAAAAACACAAGTAGATCCAATCACCACATGATAATAAAGTGCACATGCTTTCTTATTCGTGCTTCACCTGAAGTGGTATATCAAAGCGCTCACCAGACAGTAGTGGCCACAGAGTGACTCTCAGGCGTGGAAAAAATCAGATAATATATATCATCAAAGGTAACTTTCCGGATATCCTGGCAGAAAGACTCCAATCACCGGTCAGCAGGAGCTGACCCACAGAATATAAGGTACCGCTCGGTTTCTGCTTCTCCTCCTCAGCTGTAGCCCAGTCTGGTTTTCATCCTGTACCTTGCACATTTGTTTGGCTGCACAGTTTTAATCTGGAATAAAGACGTTTTTACACTATCCAAGCTTTTGTGGCTTTCATGGGGAGCCACTCTTTGCAGATTTGGTTGATGTATTGATGCACCGAGGCTCAGGTATAAGAAGTTATATATAATACACTTCTGATGACCGGTGATTGGAGTCTTTCTGCCAGGATATCCGGAAAGTTACCTTTGATGATATATATTATGCGATTTCTTCCATGCCTGAGGGTCACTCTGTGGCCACTACTGTCTGGTGAGCGCTTTGATATACCACTTCGGGTGAAGCACGAATAAGAAAGCATGTGCACTTTATTATCATGTGGTGATTGGATATACTAAGAAGATTGTGTTTTGTTTCATAATTATTTGAGGACATTTGATTTTGTTGCACTATATTCACTTTTTTGGTAATATAGGCTTATTTATTGTATATGCACTGGAGCACTTTAATATATTATAGAATCAACAGGTTCACATTTAATTATATTGCACTATTGATGCGCCCTATACTGTCTGTTTATAGTCAAAACATAGCCAAAGTTCGGTAACCAGAACGGATAGTCAGACAAGCCAGGATGTCAGGAAGCCAGGGATCAACATACTTCAGAACAGGCCAGAATATCAGGAAACTAGAGATTCAGTGTAGTGGAACAGCAATCAGGATCTGGAACCAGAAGGGACGTCAGCCAAGCAAGTCTTTAACAGGCACGCAGGAGAGAGTCTCTGTGATGTTGACCAGGCGAAGGCAGAGAAGATCTGGGCTGGACGGCTTAAGTAAGCAGGATATCATCAACATGTGAGTCACTGTGGAAAGATAGGAGCTGGCAATTAACCAACAGCTGAGTGGCCACCTCAGAGAAGAAAGGGCTGAGCCTGACGTGTTGTTCTGGGAGGATGTCATATGACATCTTCCCAAAATGCGCCTCATATGCAGCCATGGGGCCCCGCAGCAGAGCAATCTGTCACCGGCTATGTCCACTGGACACAACCAATGACTGATCACTATACCGACCCGCTGGCAGTACCATGTGATTGCTGTGACCAACCACTGCAGATCACATGACAGTTGTAAAAAAGGAATGGCTTTCTTTAATGCCATCAATTGTATACAATTGTGTTGCTAGCTTTGATTGATCACAGTGATTACATGGTACAGACAGGGCCAATCACAGCCCATCTGTACCATGTAATTAGATTTGGCCAATCACAACTAACCAAAGCAAAAGACACCGAATGAACCAGTTTCATTCAGTAAAAATGCTTGCTTATACAAATGAACTTCACTGGTATAAGAAACCATAATGTGTAAAAAAAAAATTCTGATCAACTTCCACAGAGTAGTACAGTTTACTATTGTAATACTGTATTGCCCTGGTCACAGTGTGTTAGAACAAAAATCTTAAAAAAGTAAAAAAATTGTTTTTTTTTTTTTACTTTTACATACTGTCACCAGTCAGTGTCCCTGATCACCACTACACCTGTAATATGATAATGCTGTACTGCACTGGTGACAGTACATCAGGATTGATAAATTTTCAGACATATATACCGGTACCATAGTTTGTGGACTCTATAACGTACCTACAGACTAAATAATAAACACATATTTGGGTTATTTTCACCAAAGAAATGTAGCAGAATACTTTTTGACCTACATTTACGAAGAAAGATTATTTATTTGCTAAATTGTATAACAGAAACAAAGGAAAACATGTCTTTTTTCATTTATTTAGCAACAAATAAAAAAACTGTGGTGATTAAATACTACCAAAAGAATGTCTGGTACAGTGTTGCATGCAGTGGTAATTTTGACATAAAATTTTGACTAAAATGCCACTTTAGTTTTAGTCGTATTTTAATCATCTAAATTTTTTTAGTTTTAATCATATTTTAGTCGACTGAAATAGTATTAATTTAGTCGAGGAATATATTTTAGTCGGCAAAAAATTAACACTGGTTGCATGACTGCGCAATTGTCATTTAAAGTGTGACAGCGCTGAAAGCTGAAAATTGGCCTGGGAAGGAAGGGGGTAAAAGTACTCGGTATTGAAGTGGTTAAGGAGTTAAGTAGATCCTGCAATCTTTAACTATAATCAGCCACCTGCATAGTTTCAATTATTTGTATGTAGTCTTCCATAGCCACCAGTCTCCTGCCCTTACCCCTTACATATGTTCCACATTCACATGCAGTGACTCACAACCCCTCACAGTAGTGTTTTGTGTCTAATTAATTATGAAAGTAGTATTGTCCAATCAGTGAGTTGAAAAGCAACCAAGTGATTTAGATATCAGGCAGACAGTGAAGAGAGCTATCTGCCCCTATTTGAAAGTTTAACGATAACACACACAAAGGTACATTGAGCAAAAAACGTGTAAATCCACCACATTGAAGGCTTTAAACACTGTAACTGCTCCCTGCCTGGATCCCTTACAGACTCCGGGGCTTTGGTTTCACTCTTGCTCCTCTCATCAGTCCTGTCAGTGACCATATTTGCCTCAAAACTAATCAGAAATAGCTTGCAGTTGTATGTTGATTGCAAAGGTTCATCTGCCCAAAGAGGGCCTCTGGAAACCTTCCCACTTTAACAGAATATATACTACTCCAGGCACTGTGTACTTCTGCAGATATTATGGTCATAGATGAATTTTCACCATCAATGAGATGTTTATATAGAAAGCATAGCTTAACCTATTTTAAAAATATAACAGCCTATAAAAAAGTTAATACAGTTACTTTAGGCATCATTCATTTGGGGTGATTGCATCCGTGTCCTGTGCAGGGCCATGTTTACCAGCCCAGGGATGCACAGGTGTTCCATGCATCCCCATGCGTGCAGTCCCATTCATGTTTATAAGGAAACAGCGGCTGCACGGACACAGCCACTGTGTCCCAATATGATATCTGCGTGGGTGCTAGTGCATGTCCTCAAACTCACTCTGGTTGTAACAGGGGTCCTAAACCTGCACCCGCACAGATGGACCAATAGGGGCAGCAGCTGTGTCCAGGCAGCCACTGTGTCCAATAGACAGCATGGGGGGGGGGCACTGCCAGAACAGGGATGCATGGAACACCTGTGCATCCCCATACTGACAAAAAATAGACCTGAATAGAGCATGGATGTAATCACCCCATTTGAGCAATGCCTTAGCCTGGGTTCACACATGTGCGGTGCGAATTGAAGCTCAGGTTTCACTGGGAAGATAAAAATCAGTTGTTCAGAGATTCCTCTGTGTTGTGGCTGTGGATCAGTGAGCAGGGAGGGGGGGGGAGGGGGAGGTGTAGTGAGGAGAAGGAGAAAATCCATGTTCAGATCGCAATGCATCTGCGAATCAGATGTGTGCCCATAGAAGATAATGAGCTTGTAATTCGCACCGCAATACCCAGAAAACGCACACTTTTTTTGTGCAATGCACAGTGCGAATGCAACACACATATGTGAACCAGATGCATTCATGTTAACGTATTTTAAAATGTCCTGCGAATTGGATGCGGTGTACGCCGCATCTAATTCGCATAGGTGTGAATGGGGGCTTAAGACACTGATATTAATATAAATTAAAGCACAAATTTCATACATTAAGACATTTTACCAATTTCTGAATACAAAGCTTACAAAAATATGTACATATGAATAAACTCTTGATTTAAATAGATTTCAAACTAAAACAAGGTATTGAAAGAAAACTGTTTTTATTGAAAAAATAAACTAAATTTAATCAGCCATACACATTTTTCCTTGGTCTAGAAAGAAAGAAAAATGTAAAAACCCACATCTTTTTCCTTATTTTAACTGTTTTTTTTTATTTAGTAAATTAAAAGCTAAGGTCTTTGCAGAGAGGTAAGTAAACACTGTTTTTATTTTATTGCTATAATTCAAAAACTCTTACTTGCTGGCTCTCCCTGAAAAATATTACTTCAGAACAAAAGAATGCTTTGTTTTGTTGAATGTATAGCCTTCCTCTTTGTTTGTCATATATGTATTGCCTCTATTCTTCCATTGTTTTCTTCTGCCCACTTTCAATCAAAACACATAGTTGCTTTTATAAGAAAACTGCAAATAATCATCTGTGGGATTCAGGAAAGTAAAACCTGTATTTCAGAAAAAGCATTGATCCTCTTAGTATATGCATAATTGTATCAATATAATTGCAAAACAATCTTCAAGGAATTAATTATCTTCAGGGAAATAATTAATAACATATCTCATGAGCCAAAGGGATAAAATACCAAGTGATAAACAACTTGGCAGCTAGTTTTTTGAACATTCTTAAAAAAAGTTAGAAAGCTATACATTTACGGTACCTAATTAAAAAAAAAGCAAAAAGTGGAATTTTAAGGTACAGAACACAATTTTTATAAGAACATCAATTACTTTTATTAGATACAGAATAAAATATTAGTTGCCTCATTATTCAAAAATACCCCTTCAGCCTAGACCTGTCCGTCGTTGAAGTGACAACAATTTTTGGTGTGCCCAACCTTAATCTTGGTGAGCTTTTGGTACATTTATTTGGCCAGACCTGGTGTTACTTGTAGACTAGTATCATTCATTTGCTGGTAGGACAGGAGCATGGACTGGACACATATTATGAAATATGAAGAGAACCAAAGAGAATCAAAGTTCAGTCCATAAATCTTTGTATGAAGAACAAACATCTGGAACACAAATTAAATCACAGAGCAGGACACAGGAAACAGGGAATCTTTAGAGTGTCAGGAAATGAGATTAGATTGGAACTGGAAGTGCCCACTCCACCATCTTGGGAATTAAAAGATTGTACCTATCTGCAAATGTAAGCAATACTGGTCTAAATAAACAAGTTGTAGTGAGATTTTCTGCACTATTTGGCTTTTCTTCTCTCTATATGTCCTTATTCTATGTACCATGGGGAGTGATCTACCTGGAATACTAGATCTTTTGAATAAATCCACCTAACCCTGTGTCTTAGAGGGCAAGCCTGGTAAGGTGTTTTGTGCATGGGGGAAGGATCACATTGATGTGAGGGAGCAAGGAAACGTTGGTTTAGCACAAATCTGTGCACTAATTAATGTCAGCACAAATACATATAATTATTAATTGATGTGAGCATATTAACCACTTGCTTACTGGGCACTTAAACCCCCGTCCTGCCCAGACCAATTTTCAGCTTTCAGCGCTGACGCACTTTGAATTACAATTGCGCGGTCATACAACACAGTACCCAAATGAAATTTTTATCATTTTTTCCCACAAATAGAGCTTTCTTTTGGTGGTATTTAATCACAGCTGGGATTTTTATTTTTTGCTAAACAAACAAAAAAAGATGGAAAATTTTGAAAAAAAAAAAACATGTTTCATAGTTTGTTATAAAATTTTGCAAACAGGTAATTTTTCTCCTTCATTGATATGCGCTGATGAGGCGGCACTGGTGGGCACAGATAGGCACAGTTAAGGCGGCACTGATAGGCACAGATAAGGCGGCACTGATGGGGACAGATAAGGCGGTACTGATGGGCACAGTTAAAGCGGCACTATTGGCCACTGATGGGTGCTGATGGGTGGCACGGATGGGTGGCACGGATAGGTGGCACTGATGGGCACTGATAGGTACCACTGATGGGGGTACTGATGGGCGGCACTGATGGGGGGCACTGATGGGTGGCACTGATGGGCAGTGATGGGCGGCACTGATGTGCAGCACTGTTGTTGTGGCACTGATTGTGGGTGCTGGTGGGTGGCACTGTGAACGCTGATGAGTCGCACTGTGGGCACTGATGGGTGGCACTGTGGGCACTGATGGGCACTGGTAGGCAGCACTGCCTATTGCTAGGTGTCACTGGCAGGGGGCACAGATGATCGCCGTGATCGGGACTGATGTCCCTCTCACGGCCGCCGGTAATCGCCTTTTTTTTCCTTCTCACGCTGTCAGCGCCAGGAGAAAAAATAGCCGATTACCGGCTCTGTTTACATCACATAATCAGCTGTCATTGGCTGACAGCTGATCATGTGGTAAAGGGTTGGGACCGACCCCTTTCTCCGATCTGTGATCAGGCGAGTCTCCTAGACTCGCTGATCACAGAGCGCGCCGCGCGTGCCCTGCAGGGGGCGCGCAGGCCGCTCGTGCATGAGATGGCATCAATATACGTCGTCCCGGCAATGTAGGTCCGCTCTGTTGCCGTCATTCGGCAATAGCGCGGATCTGAAGAGGTTAAACAATTGTTTTGTTTTGTATAAAAAAATTTGTTTGTGGTGGCTTGAAAAATTTGGAGGAGCATCTTTGGAGCACCACGCTGTTGTGGATTGATGTGCAATTAGAAATGTGTGTTTTCGGGAAGGATACACACAATAGGGGAATAGAGAATGCACACATGCCCATGGTGTTATATGGCATGTTGTCACATACACATGTGAGCATATTTTGGGAGAATATTTTCAATGTGATTTGAGGGTACTACCTACACTATATGAGTTTATTCTTTCTTTGGGAACGTGTGTGAGGATGTATGAAGAAAACAACTAGAGAAGGCATGGAGACAGTTTGGAAATTAATGCTTTATTGGACCCATTTATTTGTATGTGGGTCAATGAATCTGGTAAGAGCCTGAGATATTGAACATACACATACCTGTTGAATAGAGGAGTGTTCACACTATGCATGTGCCGTATGGTGTGCCCTGTTCGCACCATAAATTAGCAGCAGTGTCAGTACTGCAGCTAAATGGCAGAATGCCTCTGACTTCTGTTTGTAAACAACCTGGTCAGGGATCATGGTTAAGGTCATTGACCAAATATGATCATGATCATATTTGGTCAATGACATCACTCAGCATCCCCAGCTCATTTGTTTACATGCAGATGCTGACCGTGCATCTGTCATTTGTGACAGCAGTAGTGGTGACTGAACATTGTTAGGTGGATCATCATTTCAGTGGGTTAATATTATTGTGAGTCTACATTGCCGCACTAAAAAAATTCAAGTGAATAACATAAATAGAACATATAAATTGAAATATGAGAGTATCATACAGGTGAAATGAATCCTATTCACTGGGCACTTAAAATTCCAAAGTGTACCACTACCTCAAATATAAAGAACTCTTTCCAGAATAAGTGGACTTTGTACATAAAAAGAGTAACTTAGCCTTGTGTATGAGTAAAATCGTCTGTTGGAGAACATGTATTGCCTCCAGGTCTTCACATAAGGTCACCAACAGATCACACCCAGTAAGGCAAAGTATTTGGCCGTAACATAAATTGAACCCAACAAGGAATACTAACCTAGTGTAAAATGTTTACCAACTTTATCTTTTAAAAAGTACTAACCATTTACATGATTAAAAATAACAAGCACTTATTACAGTAAATACCGGTCCCGGGATTTTTACTAGTCACTTCCAGATTACAGCATGCATGATGACATCACATCTGCCGTCATCGGGAGCACAGTAGCCATACTCATCACCATGCTATTTATATACTACATGCAACAGGGGAACCTTGCATAGAGGCGGATCAAATCATTATAAAAGCTTTGTTTTAACTTTCAACATGGCTGAATCACATCCTTGCCAAATGGTTACCTGAAATGCGATCCAGGCCTCAATGTGAAACATAGGGAGTGGGCCAAGCTCCCTTGCACTATAGTAGTTGGCCAAGCCTCAATATAAAATCTAGGAAGCGGGCCAAGCCTCCCTGTAATACTATAGATGGCCAAGGCTCAATATAAATAAATTCCAAAAATAAATTAAGCCACCAATAAGTAAAATAAAAGGAAGGAGTAGGACACATGAAAGGTGTCTAAAAATAGTAGAAATAAAATTATTTTTGTATATAAAAATGTGAATCGCAATACAAAACAGTTTACATTGCTGTTCAATGCAAAAATGATTTTTGGATTAGAAAAACATACATAAGATTACTTCCTCTTGAATGAATCATACATATATGTGCACAATCAAAATCTGGAATACACCTCACATTAGAGGGTTTATAATTTACAGTATATACTTCCTTTAGCATAAATATATAAAACCTGTTAATCATTCAATTTAGACATGTCCACACAGAATAAGACAACACTCCTCAGATATAGAGCAAACACACTTGCAGTGGACTTAAAGGTGCACTTGCAGTGTACAGTATCTGCCTTTAGTAAATCAACTCCATAGTGTTTAGGAACACTATGCCTCTTTTGATGATGTTTACCTGTTCATTCACACGTACTGAAAAAGACCTTATAGTCATGCAAACATATTGTTTACCACATGGACATTATATTAGGTAGACAGTTTTTTTGGACACCCATGTGATAAACTGTTTGCTAAAAAAGGACCTAATGTAACTGTGGACATGAACCCACAAGATTACCTATGGCCAAGAGTGTTTATTTGGCCGACTGGACACTTTTTGCACAGCTAATACCCAATAAGGTTGTAAAAAAAAGGTTGCCTATTAGGTGGGTTAATAATAATAGGGGTCACCTTAGCCTGAAATGAGGGTACCCTCCTTAAGATTACCCGAGGTTTTTCAGGGATCATAGTGCCTAAAACCCTTTAACTTCTTAGTACAGACAGTCCCCGGGTTACAAAAAAGATAGGGTCTGTAGGTTTGTTCTTAAGTTGAGTTTGTATGTAAGTCAGAATAGGTACATTTTTTAAGTGTAGCTCCAGCCAAAAAAAATATTTTTACATTTTTTGGATAGCATGTGGAAGAGTTAACACCCCTGTAAGAACAGTTTAGCTAGATCTCACTGCAGACCATTACTGCTTTACTGTTTCTAATATACTTCAGGCAGTCAGTTGAGTCAGTTAGCTGCAGTGTATTTCATATATATATATACAGTCAGTCTAATATATATATATATATTTATATATATTTTAGCTAGATCTCACTGCAGACCGTTGCTAATATACTTCAGGCAGGCAGTTGACTCAGCTAGCTGCAGTTCATTTAATATATATATTGTATATATATATATATATATATATATATATATATATATATATATATATATATATATATATATATATATATATATATATATATATATATATTTTTTTTTTTTTTTTTTTTTCCATCCAAGCCTATACCTGACTGTAGGCCATTCCTGGTGTACTGTTTTTAGTAAACTTCAGGCGTTGTTTTGCTAATCTAATTGTACAGTATGTACAGTATGTCTGGAAGGCCACCAAGGAGAGGCAGACGCTCACAGGCTACTACAAGAGGGCAAGCAGGCTCTGTGTCTACAGCCAACAGTGCTGGTCGTGGACACGGTGCATCCTCGTCACGTGGCCGTGGGGCACGCATGTGCTTTTTTTCTGATGTGGTACACAGATGATACGCCCCCTTTCCTGTGTGCCAAACACTGCGCTTATGGGGTGAGCCCCTCCCTCTAAGCAGCTGCTTAAAATTAAAGCCTCAAGTGATATAAAATAAATGATACACTAAGTACTCGCCCTCACCAATAGTGTGATCAAATAGCAGCGCTAAAAATCTAAAACATACCCTAATCCAAAAAATGATATATATACAGTGATTGCTCAATGTGATAACAAGAAAATATATATTAGTATTATGTGTCCATAATAGAATGCCAGACAGTGTTTCTAATAAACACCCATCATACAGTCCATTTGTGTATAACACCAAAAGAATTCAATAAAAGAGTCCAAACATAGATGGTGCCTTGGTGAAATAATGGTGACAATATCAAAATGATAATCTTCAATAATAATATCTTCCACCACACCGCAGTGAATGTGATTCCACTCCCCTTCAGCGAGCAAACTCACCAGCTTTTTTTGCCTTACACTCTCGTGTTTGGCTTGTAGGCTTTTCCCACACAGTGGGGGTAAAGTGATAACCTCCAATCAGTATCCGTATGGTTAACCGCAGCGTATAAGCAAATGCTCTCTCCACATGAAAAAAAGGAAAAGCGAACCAATAGTGCAGTAACGCAACACACTTTAATAAAAGTAACACTCTCCTTCACCATAAAACTCACATTTTCCAATTTTCAAAAACGCAAAACAGCACAGCAATACTTGGTTGTCACCAACAGCACTTCAAACGGTAACCTGGACGTATGGTGGTCACGGCGGACCCAGGTGCTCGGTGAACGTGAACACTCTCACCCGTCCCTTGGAGCCCTCCGTAGCTACTTCCCCGCTCACTCGTATGGCGCCGCCTGTCACAGCGTCCTACGTCAGACTTCCTCGATTGCCGTATAGCCACGCCCCGACATGTTTCGTCACACCGGACTTATTCATGGGATTGGCTAGACGGACTGGCAATCTTTCTTATATATCCTCCCCCCGCATGACGCGCAATGTCGATGATACTGCGCTTGCGCGCTCCCTGTGTCCCCGTTCACACCATACGTGGACATTGATTTTAAACACAATATAAGGGACATCGAGATTTAGAAAATTAGCCTAAAATTACTACAGCATTATATCTGGCACCTGTCCCACTCGCTGATTGTTGATCACCCACACAATCAACGAGGGGCACCTGTCTTCCATTCTAACGACTATTAATGCGTTCTCTATGTGTAGTAGTAGCTGTAAATTGATAATGGAGATATTACTGTCTTTATAAAAATCTATATATAAAAACATATTCCTTTATCATATAAAAATAATAAAAGTTATAATTATAACATTAATAAAATTAATTCTTGAATGGTTGGAACTCTAAACTTTATGTTTAAAAATACAAAATCCAAACTAGACCCATACCCCACATGGGTCTTTCCTGTTGTTCCCATAATTTTTACTCTATATCTTGCAGGTGAACTCCTACATATACACAGATCAAGCAGCTTACAAACACTTTCATATTCCTATAGTTTTCCTTGCTGATTCATCTCCTAATAGGTGGTTTCTCCGTTGCGTTGGTGTTATAGACATTCCACCTATCACCATTTTTGGGAGTGGGTATCTTGTGGCCTTGGACCCTCAACCCTCAACTCAAAAGTCGTTGATGAAACAATTGAGGTCCAGTTCTATATTTAAACCCCCAGGAAAAAGACATTTGAACAAGTATATCCATCGCGTTTCACGTTGGGATAAATCCCTTATTCTATTGGAGCCCCTCCACGATGGGTACACTATGTCTATTCCACAAAATTGAAGTAGACTCGGGTCTTGGTTATGCTTCTCCCTAAAATGAAGGGATACGCTATGGTACTTGAAACCATTTTTGATATTGGTCAGATGTTCAGAAATGCGAATTCTCAATAGCCTTTTTGTGCGTCCTACATAATGTAACCCACATGGGCACCACATTAAATACACTACGTATGATGAATTACACGTTATAAATTCTTTAATTTCAAATGTTTCATTTGCTTGATTGGTGATGCTCTTCATGTTTCTATTTCTAATCCTTACTGTTCTGCAGCACACACATTTATTGCATGGATAGAAACCATTGAGATTTATTTTGATGGATGGCCGGCCTGGTGGGTCAAGGATTTTTTTCACTACCCTATCCCCAAAATTGGGGGCCCTCCTGTAGATGAATTTGGGGGTTTCAGGTAGCACTTCTCCCAGGTGACGATCCCTCCGGAGAATATACCAATATTTTTTAAAAATCCTCTCAATATCTCTATATTGATTGTGATAATTGGATATAAATCCCCACTGTTGTTTCTCATTAAATTTGGTTCTCTCTTTACTTTTCAGCATTTCTTCTCTTGGTAGAATCGCTATCTGCTCTATAACCTCGTCTACAGATTTCTCTGCATAGCCCCTCTGTAGGAACCTCTCCTTCAGCACATTTGCCTGAGAGTAGTACTTCTCCTGTTCTGTGCAGTTTCGACGGACTCTCATAAATTGTCCCTTCGGAATGTTCTTTATCCATACAGGGTGATGACCACTCCTGATGGACAAAAAACTATTCCGGTCCGTCGGTTTAAAGTACACACAGGTTATTAAAACTTCATCCTTTCTTTGGATTGTAACATCCAAAAAATTAATGCATGCGTTACTGATTTGTGCCTCCAGTTTAATGTTGTTATTATTAGTATTGAGATACCTAAGAAATTCCTCTACAGATTCCTTGGGCCCTTCCCAGATCAATAAGAGATCGTCTATGAAACGCCTATAAAATTTAAGTTGGGGGGGGGGTCTGCTGAAAATGAACCTGTCCTCCCATTCGGCCATGAAGAGGTTGGCGAGGCTAGGGGCAAACTTAGCTCCCATAGCCATGCCAACCCGCTGGGAGAAAAAGTGTCCATTCCACCAAAAATAATTATGCGACATGCAGAAGTTAAGGGCCTGACCCACAAATCTCTTCTGCATGTCGGGTATGTCCTCCCTTTTGCTCAGAGCCCAATTTAGTGACAGAGACGCGTCCTCATGTGAAATAATCGTATATAATGAGGATACGTCTGCTGTCACCAAAAACGTTTCAATATTTGGGTTCAAGCGTATCTCCCCCAGCTTTTGTAACAAGTCCGTAGTATCTCTCAAGTAGGCCCTAGTGGTTTTCACACTAGGCTGGAGGAACCTGTCAAGATATTCAAGGAGTTAATATGCGGCGCTAATCTAAATGAATGGATTCCTGGGATACCAAAGACATACAAGCTAATAAAAAATATCCATTAAAAACTCAAAAATAAACAATACTTCTAAAATACATGGAGCCGTGAATATCCAATGGTAGAAATTAAAACAAAATGAAGGACAATAACACTCGCCCAGCTGGTAAAAGAAGGAAAGAATAGCGACCAAAAATAAAACAAATCACAAATCCAGAACCATAAGCGGGGGGTAAAACTGCGGCATAAAAGCAGAAAAAACTATTCCCGGGATGCCGCAACCTGAAAAAAGGGGGGCACCGCGGGAAAATAACCAGAGGAAAATAAGTACTAGTTCAAAAATAATTCTAATTAAGTAGAGGAAAATAACCAGAGGAAAATAAATACTAGTTCAAAAATAATTCTAATGCGTAAATGATTGGTGATTCCTCAAGCGGGATAATCTATGTGACAGAAAACCGATGGCCACACCAGGAAGAAGAATCCAGGTAAGGAAACCAGTTAGTGTGAATTAATATTCCACTTAATTAATTGCAATAAAGAGTGTGAGCGAATCAATATTGCAATAAAAATGCGGTAGATGTGGGAAACTAGATAGTTAATAATTAATGGCCTCTTGGACCTGAATAGTGTATCAAATAGAATCTAATTGTGACTCCAAAAAATTAATAGCAGTAATTCTTAATAAAGTGCAAGCAGTAAATAATTAAGTGCAACATCCAAAACGAGGTGAAAGTGAGAAAATAACTAGATGGCTAGTTAAAACCTAATCCTAGTGATCAAAATTATTAATTGCTAAATTGAATAATCCTAGAATGAAATGAACCTAAAAAGGAACAAAAACAGTGAAAAAAAAAAACTAGTGACAATACCTCTATTAAAATTCCTAACAGAGAACACTCTGAATAATGTGCAAATGTTAATGCAGGATCGAAAAATGAATTAAATAGTAGCCCACTTACATTAAAAACTAACAACATCAGCAGAAACTAAAACAGGCTCACTGACAACCCGATCCCGGCCGTGATCGGGGAGACAAGCTGCCCAGCAATACCGCCTCTCTTCACCCTGACGCGTTGCGTGACTATCACGTCACTTTCTCAAAGGGATGTGTTATTATTCATTAACTTTTGTGGTTAGATACTTTTTACCCGATTTGTTACACTTCCTGTGTGAACTGGACACATTATTTTTTATTTTCATTTTATTTTCATTTTGTATCTTCATTTTTCGATCCTGCATTAACATTTGCACATTATTCAGAGTGTTCTCTGTTAGGAATTTTAATAGAGGTATTGTCATTAGTTTTTTTTTTCACTGTTTTTGTTCCTTTTTAGGTTCATTTCATTCTAGGATTATTCAATTTAGCAATTAATAATTTTGATCACTAGGATTAGGTTTTAACTAGCCATCTAGTTATTTTCTCACTTTCACCTCGTTTTGGATGTTGCACTTAATTATTTACTGCTTGCACTTTATTAAGAATTACTGCTATTAATTTTTTGGAGTCACAATTAGATTCTATTTGATACACTATTCAGGTCCAAGAGGCCATTAATTATTAACTATCTAGTTTCCCACATCTACCGCATTTTTATTGCAATATTGATTCGCTCACACTCTTTATTGCAATTAATTAAGTGGAATATTAATTCACACTAACTGGTTTCCTTACCTGGATTCTTCTTCCTGGTGTGGCCATCGGTTTTCTGTCACATAGATTATCCCGCTTGAGGAATCACCAATCATTTACGCATTAGAATTATTTTTGAACTAGTATTTATTTTCCTCTGGTTATTTTCCTCTACTTAATTAGAATTATTTTTGAACTAGTACTTATTTTCCTCTGGTTATTTTCCCGCGGTGCCCCCCTTTTTTCAGGTTGCGGCATCCCGGGAATAGTTTTTTCTGCTTTTATGCCGCAGTTTTACCCCCCGCTTATGGTTCTGGATTTGTGATTTGTTTTATTTTTGGTCGCTATTCTTTCCTTCTTTTACCAGCTGGGCGAGTGTTATTGTCCTTCATTTTGTTTTAATTTCTACCATTGGATATTCACGGCTCCATGTATTTTAGAAGTATTGTTTATTTTTGAGTTTTTAATGGATATTTTTTATTAGCTTGTATGTCTTTGGTATCCCAGGAATCCATTCATTTAGATTAGCGCCGCATATTAACTCCTTGTATTGTCATTGCTCTTAGGTGTGTGAACACTAATTGTGGCGGCTGGTCGTTTTTTAATAGTTGAGTTTTAGCAATTTGTTATTCATCTGTTTGTATTTATTATTATTTTTATTATTTTTGGTGTGCGCACAAGTACCTATTGTTTTACTTTGTCAAGATATTCCCCCAGCCTCGCTGTGACCGATCCTATCCCGTTAACTATCGGGCGGGCTGGTGGTATTTTAGCATCCTTATGGATTTTGGGGAGTGTGTATATCACCGGAATCCTACAGGCACTGGGAACCAGATACCTTTTTTCTTTAAGGTTCAGGGCATTGGTGGCATATCCCCATTCAATGAGTGAATTGAGTTGTTCCCTATATTTGACTGTAGGGTCACAAGTCAGTCTCTCATACGTGGCCCGATCACTCAGCATACTTGTCAGTTGCTCATGATAGAAGGATTTGTCTAAAATAACAACCCCTCCCCCCTTGTCAGCTGGACGCACAATGATATCTTTTCGCTTTTCTAGCGATCTGATACCCTCCCTGATATGCTTCGGATTAACTTCCTCTTTGACTTTAATAGCATCCAGATCCTTCAAGACTAAATTCTTGAATACCTCCACGTAGTGGTTGTTGAGTTCTGGGGATTAAAGATGGATTTGTTCTTCAAACCACTATCAACTTTACATCCAGGCGTTCCAGCTTTAATCGTAGAACTTACTGGGTGACTTAGAAAATATTTTTTAATGTTCAGAGTTCTGATATATTTATGAGTATCAATGAATACTTCGAACTTATTCAAAACTTTCTTTGGGGCACATTTCAGGCCCAAGTTCAAAATATTCATCTCTTTAGCATTCAATGTAGTTTTACTCAGATTATAAATGCCTGCATTTACCTGTCCCTCATTCTCTCAACTGACAAGTATGCTGAGTGATCGGGCCACGTATGAGAGACTGACTTGTGACCCTACAGTCAAATATAGGGAACAACTCAATTCACTCATTGAATGGGGATATGCCACCAATGCCCTGAACCTTAAAGAAAAAAGGTATCTGGTTCCCAGTGCCTGTAGGATTCCGGTGATATACACACTCCCCAAAATCCATAAGGATGCTAAAATACCACCAGCCCGCCCGATAGTTAACGGGATAGGATCGGTCACAGCGAGGCTGGGGGAATATCTTGACAGGTTCCTCCAGCCTAGTGTGAAAACCACTAGGGCCTACTTGAGAGATACTACGGACTTGTTACAAAAGCTGGGGGAGATACGCTTGAACCCAAATATTGAAACGTTTTTGGTGACAGCAGACGTATCCTCATTATATACGATTATTTCACATGAGGACGCGTCTCTGTCACTAAATTGGGCTCTGAGCAAAAGGGAGGACATACCCGACATGCAGAAGAGATTTGTGGGTCAGGCCCTTAACTTCTGCATGTCGCATAATTATTTTTGGTGGAATGGACACTTTTTCTCCCAGCGGGTTGGCGTGGCTATGGGAGCTAAGTTTGCCCCTAGCCTCGCCAACCTCTTCATGGCCGAATGGGAGGACAGGTTCATTTTCAGCAGACCTCCCCCCCAACTTAAATTTTATAGGCGTTTCATAGACGATCTCTTATTGATCTGGGAAGGGCCCAAGGAATCTGTAGAGGAATTTCTTAGGTATCTCAATACTAATAATAACAACATTAAACTGGAGGCACAAATCAGTAACGCATGCATTAATTTTTTGGATGTTACAATCCAAAGAAAGGATGAAGTTTTAATAACCTGTGTGTACTTTAAACCGACGGACCGGAATAGTTTTTTGTCCATCAGGAGTGGTCATCACCCTGTATGGATAAAGAACATTCCGAAGGGACAATTTATGAGAGTCCGTCGAAACTGCACAGAACAGGAGAAGTACTACTCTCAGGCAAATGTGCTGAAGGAGAGGTTCCTACAGAGGGGCTATGCAGAGAAATCTGTAGACGAGGTTATAGAGCAGATAGCGATTCTACCAAGAGAAGAAATGCTGAAAAGTAAAGAGAGAACCAAATTTAATGAGAAACAACAGTGGGGATTTATATCCAATTATCACAATCAATATAGAGATATTGAGAGGATTTTTAAAAAATATTGGTATATTCTCCGGAGGGATCGTCACCTGGGAGAAGTGCTACCTGAAACCCCCAAATTCATCTACAGGAGGGCCCCCAATTTTGGGGATAGGGTAGTGAAAAAAATCCTTGACCCACCAGGCCGGCCATCCATCAAAATAAATCTCAATGGTTTCTATCCATGCAATAAATGTGTGTGCTGCAGAACAGTAAGGATTAGAAATAGAAACATGAAGAGCATCACCAATCAAGCAAATGAAACATTTGAAATTAAAGAATTTATAACGTGTAATTCATCATACGTAGTGTATTTAATGTGGTGCCCATGTGGGTTACATTATGTAGGACGCACAAAAAGGCTATTGAGAATTCGCATTTCTGAACATCTGACCAATATCAAAAATGGTTTCAAGTACCATAGCGTATCCCTTCATTTTAGGGAGAAGCATAACCAAGACCCGAGTCTACTTCAATTTTGTGGAATAGACATAGTGTACCCATCGTGGAGGGGCTCCAATAGAATAAGGGATTTATCCCAACGTGAAACGCGATGGATATACTTGTTCAAATGTCTTTTTCCTGGGGGTTTAAATATAGAACTGGACCTCAATTGTTTCATCAACGACTTTTGAGTTGAGGGTTGAGGGTCCAAGGCCACAAGATACCCACTCCCAAAAATGGTGATAGGTGGAATGTCTATAACACCAACGCAACGGAGAAACCACCTATTAGGAGATGAATCAGCAAGGAAAACTATAGGAATATGAAAGTGTTTGTAAACTGCTTGATCTGTGTATATGTAGGAGTTCACCTGCAAGATATAGAGTAAAAATTATGGGAACAACAGGAAAGACCCATGTGGGGTATGGGTCTAGTTTGGATTTTGTATTTTTAAACATAAAGTTTAGAGTTCCAACCATTCAAGAATTAATTTTATTAATGTTATAATTATAACTTTTATTATTTTTATATGATAAAGGAATATGTTTTTATATATAGATTTTTATAAAGACAGTAATATCTCCATTATCAATTTACAGCTACTACTACACATAGAGAACGCATTAATAGTCGTTAGAATGGAAGACAGGTGCCCCTCGTTGATTGTGTGGGTGATCAACAATCAGCGAGTGGGACAGGTGCCAGATATAATGCTGTAGTAATTTTAGGCTAATTTTCTAAATCTCGATGTCCCTTATATTGTGTTTAAAATCAATGTCCACGTATGGTGTGAACGGGGACACAGGGAGCGCGCAAGCGCAGTATCATCGACATTGCGCGTCATGCGGGGGGAGGATATATAAGAAAGATTGCCAGTCCGTCTAGCCAATCCCATGAATAAGTCCGGTGTGACGAAACATGTCGGGCGTGGCTATACGGCAATCGAGGAAGTCTGACGTAGGACGCTGTGACAGGCGGCGCCATACGAGTGAGCGGGGAAGTAGCTACGGAGGGCTCCAAGGGACGGGTGAGAGTGTTCACGTTCACCGAGCACCTGGGTCCGCCGTGACCACCATACGTCCAGGTTACCGTTTGAAGTGCTGTTGGTGACAACCAAGTATTGCTGTGCTGTTTTGCGTTTTTGAAAATTGGAAAATGTGAGTTTTATGGTGAAGGAGAGTGTTACTTTTATTAAAGTGTGTTGCGTTACTGCACTATTGGTTCGCTTTTCCTTTTTTTCATGTGGAGAGAGCATTTGCTTATACGCTGCGGTTAACCATACGGATACTGATTGGAGGTTATCACTTTACCCCCACTGTGTGGGAAAAGCCTACAAGCCAAACACGAGAGTGTAAGGCAAAAAAAGCTGGTGAGTTTGCTCGCTGAAGGGGAGTGGAATCACATTCACTGCGGTGTGGTGGAAGATATTATTATTGAAGATTATCATTTTGATATTGTCACCATTATTTCACCAAGGCACCATCTATGTTTGGACTCTTTTATTGAATTCTTTTGGTGTTATACACAAATGGACTGTATGATGGGTGTTTATTAGAAACACTGTCTGGCATTCTATTATGGACACATAATACTAATATATATTTTCTTGTTATCACATTGAGCAATCACTGTATATATATCATTTTTTGGATTAGGGTATGTTTTAGATTTTTAGCGCTGCTATTTGATCACACTATTGGTGAGGGCATGTGCTTTTTTTCGGCAGCTGGCCGTGTTGAGCCACAACATGCAGAAGAGTTGGTAGAGTGGATGACCAAGCCGTCCTCATCCTCCCCATCCTCTGTCACCCAGGCTCAGGGTACTTTGTCTGCCAATGCAGCTGTCAAAGCGGCCTCTTCTGGCTCAATGTCATCAGTCACTCCTTCCCTAGCCCCACCATCATGCCCTGAGGAGTCCCCCCAACTGTTCGACCATAGTGTAGGGTACATGCTGCAGGAAGATGCGCAGCGTTTTTAAGGCTCTGATGATGGTACCCAGGTTGAGGATGAATGCAGTAACGTAATCCCAGAGAGAGGGGGTGCCCAAGAAGGACAAGAAACTGGCAGTCATGTTCCCCCAGCTGCAGCATACTGCCAAGTTTGCTCCAGGGGCAAAGAGGGAGGGGATGATGAGGTCACTGACTCTACGTGGGTGCCAGATAGAAGAGGCACATCTCCAAAGAGGCAGGATGCCCTCCAGGGGCCAGCTTAAGGGCAGCCAACCGACTGCATCACACCACAGAGCTCCGAATGTGCAGGGCGCTGCTGACTCTGCGTGTTTTTCCAAAAGTTCTTTGGTGTGGGCCTTTTTTGAGACGTGTGCAGCAGATCACACCGTTGCTGTTTGAAACATATGTCTGAAGCGTATCTCGTGTGGACAAAACAGCAGCTACTTGGGCACCACATGCTTGACCAGACATATGTCGAATTCCCATGCAGTCCGTTGGCAAGCGTACTTAAAAGACCCACACCAAAGAACAAGGCAGACCTCTCCTTGCTCCTCATCAGCTGGGATCTCCAACCCCACTATACCTTCAGTCCTCTCAGAGACCTGCACTGAGAGGAATGAAGGTGTAGAATTAGGTGTCCCAAGCACTTCCGGGCAATCTGCTAGCGGTACACCAACATTCGATTGTAGCAGGCAAATTTCCCTACCCCAGTTGCTAAACCAGCGAAAGAAATTCGGTCCCAGCCATCCACATGCTCAGCGGCTGAATGCTAGTTTGGCTAAATTGCTAGCACTCCAACTGCTGCCTTTTCAGCTGGTAGACTCTGCCTCCTTTCGAGAATTTGTGGAATATGTGGTACCTCAGTGGCAGGTTCCCAAATGCCAATTTTTTCTCGGAAGGCCATTCCGGTTCTCTACTGACATGTGGAAGGCAATGTCTTGGCCTCGTTGGACAGGGCGGTCAGCGGTAAGGTGCATATTACCGCTGAATCATGGTACAGCAAGCATGGACAGGGACGTTACCTATATTTCACGGGGCACTGGGTAACCCTGCTGGCAGCTGGGAAGGATGCAGTACAGGATGCATTATCGTTGGAGCTTGTTCTGCCACCACACCTCCAAAATGCTGGTAGTGGTGATTCAGCCATACCTCTCTCCTCCACCCCCTCCTCTTCTTCTTCCTCTATGGCCTCTTCCTGTGCAGATTTGTCCTCGGAACCAGCGGTGCTCTGTAGGTGTTCTAGGGGCTACGCAAGAACTCAGGCAAAAAGATGCCATGCGGTGCTTGAGTTGGTCTGCTTAGGGGACAGGAGCCACACTGTGGCAGAGATTCTGACAGCTGTGTAGGGGCAGGCTCAGAGGTGGTTGACGCCACACCAGCTTCAGCCAGGAATGGTGGTTTGTGACAATGGCACCAACCTCCTCCCTGCCCTCCAACAGGGACACTTCACCCATGTTCCCTGTTTGGCTCATGTCCTTAATTTGGTGGTACAGTGGTTCTTGTGCAGGTACCCGGGCTTACAGGATGTCCTGAGGTGGGCCAGGAAAGTCTGTGGGCATTTCCGCCGGTCATATAATGCCAGTGCTCGGCTGGCTGACCTCCAAAAGGAATGCAACATGTCCAAGAACCGCCTCATCTGTGACATGCCCACCAGGTGGAACTCAACGCTGGCAATGCTGCAGCAGCTGCGCATGCAACAGAGGGCCATCAATAACTGCCTGTGCGAGTATGGCACCAGGACAGGGTCAGGAGAGCTTGGCTTTTTTTTGCCACGCCAGTGGCTCATGATCAAGGATGCATGCACTGTCCTGTCACCATTTGAGGAGGCCACAAGGATTGTGAGCAGTGACAGTGCATGCATTAGTGATACTGTCCCTCTTGTCTACCTTTTGGAGCACACGCTGCGTGGAATAATGGACAGGGCACTTGAAGCAGAACAGAGGGAGGAAGAGGAGGACATCCTTACCTCTCAAGGCCCCCTTTATCCAGACAGTATTCCGGCAGGCCCGCCTATCACACAGGAAGAGGAGGAGGAGGAGGATTGTGTCAGCATGAAGGTGGAGCCTGGCACTCAGCATCAGCAGCAGTCTTCAAGGGATCGTTTTCAGGCCCCAGAAACCCATGGACTTGTATGTGGCTGGGAGAAGGTGGTTGCAGATAATGTTGTCCCAGAGGACTCCCGACCGAATGCCTCAGCAAACCTATGCTGCATGGCCTCCCTGATCCTGCAAAGCCTGCGAAAGGACCCACGGATTCGTGGGTATCAAGGAGAGGGATCAGTACTGGCTGGCAACCCACTTCTTGTTCCATGTTACAAAGGTAAGGTGGCAGAACTTATCACAGAGGGAGCAGAGGATGAAACATCTTCGGGAGGCCTTGCAGAAAGGTTTGTGCAATGCGTTTCCAGAGCCTTGAAGGTTACAATTTCCTGGTCCTCCTGGACAACGTGTTGGTGAGGCTTCGGTCAGTCACAGAAGGAGCAGCGGAGAAGGTGGCTGTCTGACCGATGCTTTGTAACCGATCACAGAGTGCGCCTGTCCACCAACTCGGTTGATTGGCTCACCTTCATAAAAATGAATCAGTCTTGGATCACCAGCTACCAAGCGCCTGATGCTGATGTAACTGATTCATTTTTTTATGAATGTGAGATCCCTTGAAGATTGCCTATGCTGATGCTGAGTGACTATCCTGTTATGCTGAGTGACTATCCTTTTCCTCCTCAATGTTCATGTTGATAGCTTTTAAGAACATTTTTGGTTCTGGGCACTACCACCACTGCCTAAGGCCCAATTTTTCTGCCCCTGTTTAACAGGGGCGTGTAATTACAATTTTTGCTGTAATATTTAACAGCAGGGCTCGTTCCTGTGCTCAACAAGCGTATCTGTGAGGGCTTGCAGTGTTGTGGCATCACCCGCACTGCCTAAGGCCCAATATTTCTGCCCCTGTTTAACAGGGGCGTGTAATTACAATTTTTGATCTACTATTTCACAGCAGGGCCCGTTCCTGCGCCCACCAAAAGTAACTGTGAGGGCTTGCAGTGTTGTGGCACCACCACCACACCACCACCAAAGGCCCATTTTTTCTGCCCCTGTTCAACAGGATCATGTAATTACAATTCTTGATATAATATTTCACAGCAGGGCCCATTCCTGCGCCCACCAAGAGTAACTGTGAGGGCTTACAGTGTTGTAGCACCACCACCACACCACCACCAAAGGCCCAATTTTTCTGCCCCTGTTCAACAGGGGCATGTAATTTCAATTCTTGATATAATATTTCACAGCAGGGCCCATTCCTGCACCCACCAAGAGTAACTGTGAGGGCTTACAGTTTTCTGGTACCACCAGCACCTAAGGCCCAATTTTCCACAGAGTGTATAGGACAGGCCGTATAGTATGTCCCCTATTTTCAAAAATCCGACTTACAAACGACTCCTACTTACAAACGGAGGGAGACAATAGGAAGTGAGAGGAAATCTACCCCATGGAAGGGAAATTCTCTCCTGTAAGAGTTAATATGGGAAAAAGGTGTCTCCTCCACTGATTTATCACCAATCCTTGTTTCCTTTAAAAACCCCAATTTTTTCAAAATCCAATTGTCATTGGGAAAGAAAGTGAGGTGAAATCTTCTGAACAGGGGCACAGACAGCAAAACAAATGTTACAGGGGTGATAACCCTTCCCTGTTTTCCAAAAAGCTTTAAAATAGATTTTTTGGCTGGAGCTACACTTACAAAATGTACCTGTTCCAAATGACAGATTCTACATAAGAACAAACCTACAGTCCCTGTCTTTTTTGCACTGCCTGTATACTGCTGTTCAGAGTATATTGGGCCTGGGGGCCCAACGCCTTTTCTTTTTTTAATTTGTGTGCGGGGTTCCCCTTAATATCCATACAAGACCCAAAGGGCCTGGTAATGGGCTAGGGGGGGCAACATTACATTACAGCCGCAAGCAGTTTTAAATTACTTTTTTTTCTTTAGAAATGTCATTTTGTGCAGGGACTGTTCTAAACACGGGAAACATGTACCACTTTACAGGCATACAATAGACACCCCCCAGGTATGATATTTAAAGTAATATTTAACTTTTATTTTTTCTCTTTAAGCATCATTAAAATCACTGCTCCCGAAAAAACGTCCGTTTTTAAAACTTTCTTTTACATTGATACATGTCCCCTGGGGCAGCACCCAGGTCCCCAAACCATTTTTAGGACAATAACTTGCATATTAGCCTTTAAAAGTCACACTTTTGATTTCTCACGTTCGAGTCCCATAGACTTTAACGGTGTTCGAATGTTCGCGCAAACTTTCGTTCCGTTTGCATGTTCTGGATGCAAACCGAACCGGGGGGTGTTCGGCTCATCCCTAGTTATTGCTGAATACCTTTCCCTAGTGGATGTGATGTTTTAGTGACCTTTATGTGGAGGCGATACATTTTTCCCAACAGATGATTTTACTATACACAAGCCTAAGTGACTATATTTATGTACAAAGAGTCTACTTACTCTGGTGAGAGTTCTATATATTTAAGGTGGTGGTACACTTGGCTTGATTTGAAGCACCCAGTTAATAGGATTCCTTTCACCATATTGCAAGTTTTGACTTTTTTTTTTCATCTGTTTGGTGCTTATACTCTCATATTTTGCATTATTTGTTCTATTTATGATATTCATTTAAATGTTTTAGTGCGGTAATGTAATCTCACATTTATTGTACACAATTATCTAATTGTTTTTGCCAGCAGTTATTTGGATCTGATAGTGTGACTTCTAGTTGTGTAGATTCTGGTTAATATTATTGGGCATCACTCATTGGGACTAACAAGGATCTACAGTTGCAATAAAAAGTATGTGAACCCTTTTGGAATGATATGGATTTCTGCACAAATTGGTCATAAAATGTGATCTGATCTTCATCTAAGTCACAACAATAGACAATCACAGTCTGCTTAAACTAATAACACACAAAGAATTAAATGTTACTATGTTTTTATTGAACACACCATGTAAACATTCACAGTGCAGGTGGAAAAAGTAATTAAAAAAAAAAAAGTACATTTCATACATTTAATCCTATCATGCTATTGCAATTATCTGTTTTTTGCCTACCTGCTTCCTTCCTCTGTTATTGCAATTTTTTAGTTGAATGACGTCACAAGCGCATGCGCCGTAACATCGCTAAAATCCAGCAACTCGAGACCCGGCCGGACAGATGCCTGTGTATGTCGGGGCTGCGTCATTTCCTGTTGTAGACGTCAGCCCCGACCTCCCGCGATGGTTCCTGACCATTTTCGTCCCCAAGAGGATCTTGGGTACCATGTGACTCCTACGTCACAGGGTTCATGGAGACAGACGGCGAACTTTCAAAGAAGAACAACAGGGATCTGCATGCCAAGTGATCTACTCAATCAGCATCCACTTTCAAAGTAAAGATTATTTTAGGAATTAACCACTTGACGACCGCCTCACGCCGATGTACGTCGGCAAAGTGGCACGGACAGGCAAAATCACGTACAGTGTACGTGATTTGCCTTCCGCGGGTGGGGGGTCCGATCGGACCCCCCCCCGGTGCCCGAGGCGGTCGTCCTTTGTGCCCCGGCGATCGGTGGTGAGGGGGAGACCATCCGTTCGTGGCCCCCCCCTCGCGATCGCCGCCGGCCAATCGAATCATTCCTTTGCTGCTGTATGCTAAACAGCAGCAAAGGAAATGATGTCATCTCCCCTCGGGTCGGTAATTTCCGTTCCGGCCCGAGGAGAGAAGACATCAATGTGAGTGCACCAACACACACACACACAGTAGAACATGCCAGGCACACAAAACACCCCGATCCCCCCCCGATCGCCCCCCGATCCCCCCCCAATCACCCCCCCCCCCCCCCCCTGTCACAAACTGACACCAGCAGTTTTTTTTTTTTTCTGATTACTGCATTGGTGTCAGTTTGTGACAGTTAGTGTTGGGACAGTGAGTATTACCCCCCTTTAGGTCTAGGGTACCCCCCTAACCCCCCCTAATAAAGTTTTAACCCCTTGATCACCCCCTGTCACCAGTGTCACTAAGCGATCATTTTTCTGATCGCTGTATTAGTGTCGCTGGTGACGCTAGTTAGGGACGTAAATATTTAGGTTCGCCGTCAGCGTTTTATAGCGTCAGGGACCCCCATATACTACCGAATAAATGTTTTAACCCCTTGATTGCCCCCTAGTTAACCCTTTCACCACTGATCACCGTATAACCGTTACGGTTGACGCTGGTTAGTTTGTTTATTTTTTATAGTGTCAGGGCACCCGCCGTTTATTACCGAATAAAGGTTTAGCCCCCTGATCGCCCGGCGGTGATATGCGTCGCCCCAGGCAGTGTCAGATTAGCGCCAGTACCGCTAACACTGACGCACGCAGCATACACCTCCCTTAGTGGTATAGTATCTGAACGCATCAATATCTGATCCGATCAGATCTATACTAGAGTCCCCAGCAGTTTAGGGTTCCCAAAAACGCAGTGTTAGCGGGATCAGCCCAGATACCTGCTAGCACCTGCGTTTTGCCCCTTCGCCCGGCCCAGCCCAGCCCACCCAAGTGCAGTATCGATCGATCACTGTCACTTACAAAAGACTAAACGCATAACTGCAGCGTTCGCAGAGTCAGGCCTGATCCCTGCGATCGCTAACAGTTTTTTTGGTAGTATTTTGGTGAACTGGCAAGCACCAGCCCCAGGCAGGGTCAGGTTAGCGCCAGTACCGCTAACACCCACACACGCAGCATACGCCTCCCTTAGTGGTATAGTATCTGAACGGATCAATATCTGATCCGATCAGATCTATACTAGTGTCCCCAGCAGTTTAGGGTTCCCAAAAACGCAGTGTTAGCGGAATCAGCCCAGATACCTGCTAGCACCTGCGTTTTACCCCTCCGCCCGGCCCAGCCCACCCAAGTGCAGTATCGATCGATCACTGACACTTACAAAACACTAAATGCATAACTGCAGCGTTCACAGAGTCAGGCCTGATCCCTGCGATCGCTAACAGTTTTTTTGGTAGTACTTTGGTGAACTGGCAAGCACCAGCTCCAGGCAGCGTCAGGTTAGCGCCAGTACCGCTAACACCCACGCACGCACCGTACACCACCCTTAGTGGTATAGTATCTGAACGGATCAATATCTGATCCGATCAGATCTATACTAGCATCCCCAGCAGTTTAGGGTTCTCACAAACGCAGTGTTAGCGGGATCAGCCCAGATACCTGCTAGCACCTGCGTTTTGCCCCTCCGCCCGGCCCAGCCCAGCCCACCCAAGTGCAGTATCGATCGATCACTGTCACTTACAAAAGACTAAAACGCATAACTGCAGCGTTCGCAGAGTCAGGCCTGATCCCTGCGATCGCTAACAGATTTTTTGGTAGCGTTTTGGTGAACTGGCAAGCGCCAGCGGCCTAGTACACCCCGGTCGTAGTCAAACCAGCACTGCAGTAACACTTGGTGACGTGGCGAGTCCCATAAGTGCAGTTCAAGCTGGTGAGGTGGCAAGCACAAGTAGTGTCCCGCTGCCACCAGAAAGACAAACACAGGCCCGTCGTGCCCATAGTGCCCTTCCTACTGCATTCGCCAATCCTAATTGGGAACCCACCGCTTCTGCAGCGCCCGTACTTCCCCCATTCACATCCCCAACCAAATGCAGTCGGCTGCATGAGAGGCATTTTCTTTATGTCCTCCCGAGTACCCCTACCCAGCGAACGCCCCCAAAAAAGATATTGTGTCTGCAGCTAGCGCGGATATAGGCGTGACACCCGCTATTATTGTCCCTCCTGTCCTGACAATCCTGGTCTTTGCATTGGTGAATGTTTTGAACGCTACCATACACTAGTTGAGTATTAGCGTAGGGTACAGCATTGCACAGACTAGGCACACTTTCACAGGGTCTCCCAAGATGCCATCGCATTTTGAGAGACCCGAACCTGGAACCGGTTACAGTTATAAAAGTTAGTTACAAAAAAAGTGTAAAAAAAAAAAAAAAAAATATATATATATATAAAATAAAAAAAAATAGTTGTCGTTTTATTGTTCTCTCTCTCTCTATTCTCTCTATTGTTCTGCTCTTTTTTACTGTATTCTATTCTGCAATGTTTTATTGTTATTATGCTTTATCATGTTTGCTTTTCAGGTATGCAATTTTTTATACTTTACCGTTTACTGTGCTTTATTGTTAACCATTTTTTTGTCTTCAGGTACGCCATTCACAACTTTGAGTGGTTATACCAGAATGATGCCTGCAGGTTTAGGTATCATCTTGGTATCATTCTTTTCAGCCAGCGGTCGGCTTTCATGTAAAAGCAATCCTAGCGGCTAATTAGCCTCTAGACTGCTTTTACAAGCCGTGGGAGGGAATGCCCCCCCCCACCGTCTTCCGTGTTTTTCTCTGGCTCTCCTGTCTCAACAGGGAACCTGAGAATGCAGCTGGTGATTCAGCCAGCTGACCATAGAGCTGATCAGAGACCAGAGTGGCTCCAAACATCTCTATGGCCTAAGAAACCGGAAGCTACGAGCATTTTATGACTTAGATTTCGCTGGATGTAAATAGCGCCATTGGGAAATTGGGGAAGCATTTTATCACACCAATCTTGGTGTGGTCAGATGCTTTGAGGGCAGAGGAGAGATCTAGGGTCTAATAGACCCCAATTTTTTCAAAAAAGAGTACCTGTCACTACCTATTGCTATCATAGGGGATATTTACATTCCCCGAGATAACAATAAAAATGATTAAAAAAAAATAAAAATGAAAGGAACAGTTTAAAAATAAGATAAAAAAGCAAAAATATAATAAAGAAAAAAAAAAATAAATAAATAAAAGCACCCCTGTCGCCCCCTGCTCTCGCACTAAGGCGAACGCAAGCGGCGGTCTGGCGTCAAATGTAAACAGCAATTGCACCATGCATGTGAGGTATCACCGCGAAGGTTAGATCGAGGGCAG